>JABUQX010013440.1:20000-27500 GCA_015478945.1 Trachelipus rathkii
TGATTTAATGATTTAACTTGCTTTAGGTATGTAATACTGCAATTTTTTTAAGTCTATAAACATAAAAAGAAATAAATTTTAGTTAAACCGAAAGTTTTAAAGAAACAAACAAAATAAATGAAACAATAAAAAAAAAAAAAGTTTTGTGTTATGTTATACAATATGACTTGAATCATTAGATAATAGATCAATAGATCATAGATGCAAAGATCAATAGATCACAAAAGGGTTGAGGTATGGAGGGCAGTTTGAATTACTGATTTAATGATTTACTGCTTAAGGTATGGTAAAAATGCAAATTTTTTAAATTATAAACAAAAATGAATAAATTCTTTGGTCAGGCGAAATATTTAGAAAATTAAACAATATAAATAATTTTAGTAAAAACAAAAATGTTTAAAGAACAAACAAAATGCACATAAAGTTTGTGTTATGGCTAATACAAAATATTGACTTGAATCAATAGTCAATAGATCCATGAATCAATAGATAATAGATCATGGATGGGTAATGAGGGTATGGAGGCAGTTTGATTTACTGATGTTACTGATTTACTGTTTTAAGGTATGTAAACTATGCAAAATTTACTAAGTTATAACCTAGCTTATATGGAATAAATTTTTTAGTAAAAAACTAAAAGTTTAAAGAAACAAAACAAAAATAAATAAAAGTTTTGTGTTATGTTATACAAAATATGACTTGAATCAATAGATCAATAGATCAATAGATCAATAGATCAATAGATCATGGATGGGTATGAGGGTATGAAGGGCAGTTTGAATTACTGTTTTACTGATTTACTGTTTTAAGGTATGTAAATATGCAAATTTTTTTTAAGTTATAAACATAAAAGGAATAAATTTTTTAGTAAAAAAACGAAAAGTTTAAAGAAACAAAACAAAAATAAATAAAAGTTTTGTTTTATGTATACAAAATATGACTTGAATGAATAGATCAATAGATCATAGATAATAAATCAATAGTGCATGGATGGGTATGAGGGTATGGTGGGCAGTTTGATTACTGATTTACTGATTTTACTGCTTTAAGCGTATGTAAAAAGCAATTTTTTAAGTTTAAACATAAAGGACTAAATTTTAGTAAAAACAAAAGGTTTAAAGAAACAAAACAATAATAAATAAAAGTTTTGTGTTATGTTATACAAAATATGACTTGAATCAATAGATTAATAGATCAATAGCAATAGATCATAGATCATGGAAGGGTATGAGGGTATGGAGGGCCATTTGATTTACTGATTTACTGATTTACCTCTTTAAGGTATGTAAATAATGCAAATTTTTATTTATAAACATAAAAAAAAAAAAATTTTTTTTAGAAAAAAAAAAAAAAAAAAAAAAATCACTCTTGAAAAAATAATTTAGTTGGGTTGATAAAATTTTTATAGTAAAAAAACGAAAAGAAAAAAAGAACAAAAATAATAATAAAAGTTTTGTGTTATGTTTACAAATATGACTTGAATAAGTAGATCAATAGATCAATAGATCATAGATTATAGATATGGAATGGGTATGAGGGTATGGAGGGCAGTTTGATTTACTGTTTACTGATTTACTGTTTTAAGGTATGTAATATGCAAATTTTTTTTTAAGTTATAAACATAAGAAATAAATTTTTTAGAAAAAACGAAAAGTTTAAAGAAACAAACAAAAATATAAAAGTTTGTGTTTATGTTATACAAAAAAGACTTGAATCAATAGATCAATAGATCAAATAGATCAATAGATAATGATCAATAATCACAGAAGGTTATGAGGGTATGAAGGGCAGTTTGATTTACTGATTTATGATTTACTGTTTTAAGGTATGTAAATATGGCAAATTTTTTTTAAGCTTAAACATAAAAGGGATAATTTTAGTAAAAACGAAAGTTTAAAGAAAAACAAAAAATAAATGAAAGTTTTGTGCTATGTTTACAAAATATGACTTGAACCTCAATAGATCAATAGATCAATAGATTAATAGATCATAGATCATGGATGGGTATGATGGTATGGAGGGTTAGTTTGATTTACTGATTTACTGATTTACTGCTTAAGGTATTATAAGCAATTTTTTTAAGTTACTAAACATAAAGAACTAAATTTTTTAAGCAAAACGAAAGTTAAGAAAAAAATTAATAAATAAAAGTTTGTGTTATGTTATACAAAAATATAACTTGAATCAATAGATCAGAATCAATAGATCAATAGTTCATGGAAGGGTAGGAGGGTATGGGAGGGCAGTTTGATTTAGTGATTTTACTGATTTACTGCTTTAAGGTAATTAAATATGCAAATTTTTAAGTTATAAATAAAAGAGAAATTTTTTAGTAAAACAAAATATTTAAAGCAAATTAACAAAATAAATAAAATTTTATATTAAAAAGAAAAGTTTAAAGAACAAAACAAAAATAAATAAAAGTTTGTGTTTGTTATTACAAAATATGACTTGATCAATAGATTAATAGATCATTAGATCAATAGATCATAGATCATGGAAGGGTATGAGGTTATGTATGGCAGTTTGATATACTGATTTACTGTTACTGGTTTAAGGTATGTAAATATGCAGATTTTTTTATTTTTAAAAATAAAAGAAGAAATATCTTATTCCAACATAATGATGAAAGCAATTAAAAAATAAATAAAATTATATAGTAAAAAAAACGAAAAGTTTAAAGAAACAAAACAATAATAAATAAAAGTTTTGTGGTTATGTTATACAAATTACTTGAATCATAGATCATAGATCATTGATAATAGATATGGAAGGGTATGAGGATATGGAGGGTAGTTCTGATTTACTGATTTACTGATTTACTGGCTTTAAGGTATGTAAAATGTAATTTATTAATTATAAAATAAAAGAATAAATTTTTTTTAGTAAAAACAAAATATTTTAAGAAACAAACAAAAATAAATTAAAAGTTTTGTGTTATGTTATACAAAATATGACTTGAATCAATAGATCAAAGTATCAATAGATTAAGTAATTAATAGATCATGGAAGGGTATGAGGTATGGAGGGTAGTTTGATATACTGATTTACTGATTTTACTGGCTTTAAGGTATGAGAAAACAAAAAAAATGTCAACATTTTTAAGTTTAACAAAAAGAGTAAATTTTTTAGTAGAAGGAATGTTTCAAGGTAACAAAATAATCCAGTTTTTTATGCTATGGTATCCATATCAGGATTTGAATCAATAGATCAATAGATCATAGATCAATAGTCAATAGATCATGGATGGTGTATGAGGGTATGGAAGATACGTTTGATTTACTGATTACTGATTTACTGCTTAAAGGTTTATATAGGTCCTAAATCTTTAATCAGCTGATTTTTTTAAGTAATTTTTTTAATAAAAACTAAAAGTCTATAGAAAGAAAACAACAAAATAAATAAAAGTTTTTGTGTTATGTTATACAAAATATGAGTTGAATCAATAGATCAATAAGATCAATAGATCAATAGATCATGGTGGGTATGTGGGAATGGAGGGTAGTTTTGATTTACTGAATTACTGATTTACTGTTTTTAAGGTATGTAAAAATCAAAATTTTTAAGTATAAACATAAAAAGAATAAATTTTTTTAGTAAAAACGAAAAGTATAAAGAAACAAAACAAAATATATAAAGTTTCTGTGTTATGTTATACAAAATATGACTTAATCAATAGAACGATAGATCAATCAGATCAATAGATAACTAGATCACAGAAGGGTATGAGGTTATGGAGGGCAGTTTGATTTATGATTTACTGATTTACCTTTAGAGTATGTAAAAATGTAAATTTTTAACGTTATATAAACAAAAAGAATAAATTTTTTTAGTAAAAAACGAAAATTATAAAGAAACAAAACAAAATAAATAAAAGTTTTTGTGTTATGTTATACAAAATATGACTTGAATCAATAGAACGATAGATCAATAGATCAATAGATCAATAGATCACAGAAGGGTATGAGATTATGGAGGGCAGTTTGATTTACTGATTTACTGATTTACTGTTTAAGCTACCTTTAGTTCAAAATTTTTGAGTTAAAATATAACAGTTGAACTTGTTTTTAGTAAAAACGAAAAGTATAAGAAACAACAACTAAAATACAAAGTTTTTTGTTGTTATGTTATACAAAATTAACTTGAATCAATGAACGATAGATCAATAGATATAGATCAATAGATCATAGAAGGGTAATGAGATTATGGAGGGCAGTTTGATTACTGATTTACTGATTTACTGCTTTAAGGTATGTAAAAATGTAAATTTTTTAAGTTATAAACATAAAAGGATTAAATTTTTTAGTAAAAAACGAAAAGTATAAAGAAACAAAACAAAATAAATAAAACAAATAAAAATATATAAAAAAAGAAAAAAAAAATTAAAAAATATAAAATAAAAATAGTTAGAAAAAAAAAAAAAAAAAAAAAAAAATAAATTAAACATAAAGTATAAATGTAAAAAAAAAAAAAACATAAAAAATAGCAACCAATATATGCATGTTTCAGTTTAAGGAAAAAAAATTATATTAGTTAGCATTTATAAAAAGAAAATGAGATTTGAAAATATAAATGTCAGTATTGAACATTTAGAAAGACGGGTTATCTTTGCAAGATGCAATGCATTTGACTATATGTACATGATAGAACAGTATCAGGTATGTGAACAGTAATAATATTGTATTATTAAACGAATGTTTACTAACTAGGCACCGCACTGGCTCCAGCACCGTTGCCGTTGTCAATTCCTCTGATTCCAAACCCGATTCTTTCCAGAAATCCGACTCTGAATCCTTTCTCCAAATTTCAACCTTCTACGAACATTCGATTTTTTAGGGGGAGGCGCACCCTCTGGGGTGAGCACGGGGACGTAACCTCGTCTACAATGAGGTTACGTCTCCCTTATATGGGGAGCCAAGTTTGAAGAAGACAAGTCAACTAGAACTCATCTAAATTGAGTGGTGAAGAAAAGTGTGGGTTATAAGACTTATTGATAACCCTTCTAAAACTCAAATATTGGCCAACCTGACCTCAAAATTGGTCTCACCACCCTTAGGAACCCTTAATTTGACCAATAAAAAGTATAAAACTTAGCAATTTCAGAGAAAGTCCAAGTCATGTCGGCATTTGACTTGAATTCCCTGTTCCAAACGCCTCACATACCATAAACGGCTTCCCTGACCCAAAAACCCATAGATGGACACCTCAAGCGTCAAAATCTGACGACCTTACGAATTTCCAACCAAGTCATGTCGGCATTTGACTTGAATTCCCTGTTCCAAACGCCTCACATACCTCAAACGGCTTCCCTGACCCAAAAAACCATAGATGGACACCCCAAGCGTCAAAATCTGACGACCTTACGAATTTCCAACCAAGTCATGTCGGCATTTGACTTGAATTCCCTGTTCCAAACGCCTCACATACCTCATAAACGGCTTCCCTGACCCAAAAAACCCATAGATGGACACCTCAAGTGTCAAAATCTGACGACCTTACGAATTTCCAATCAAGTCATGTCGGCATTTGACTTGATTTCCCTGTTCCAAACGCCTCACTTACCTCAAAAACGGATTCCCCGACCCAAAAAACCCATAGATGGACACCTCAAGCACCAAAATCTGACGACCTTACGAATTTCCAACCAAGTCATGTCGGCATTTGACTTGAATTCCCTGTTCCAAACGCCTCACATACCTCATAAACGGCTTCCCTGACCCAAAAAATCCATAGATGGACACCTCAAGCGTCAAAATCTGACGACCTTACGGAATTTTCGCAATGCAAGTCTGTCGGCATTTGACTTGATTTCCCTGTTCCCAACACGCTCAACATAACTCATAACGGTTCCTGACCAAACAAACCATAGATGGACACTCAAGTGTAAAATCTGACAGACCTTACGAATTTTCACTCAAGTCATGTCGGCAATTTGACTTGATTTCCTGTTCCAAACGCTCACATGTATACCTCTACGGCTTCCTGACCAAAAAAACCCATAGATGGACACCACAAGTGTTAAATCTGCGACCTTACGATTTTTCCAACCAAGTCATGTTCGCAATTTGACTTGAATTCCCTGTTCCAAAGCCTCACATACCTCATAAACGGTTTCCCTGACCCCAAACAGCATAGAATGACACCTCAAGCACCAAAATCGGACTCAGCGGGAAAAAAAGCGTCATCGAAGCTCCGGTTCCGAGCTCCGGTCGACTCCGCTCCGCTCCGGCTCAAGCTTCCGAATTTTAAAAAAATCTTTTTCGGTAAAATATACCAGAAATTCTGAAAAAATAAAACATAAACACAGCATTCCAGATTTTCCAGATTTAGCCTCTGGAAATCTGCATCTGCTGGTTGTGCCCCCCACACTACTCAATTATTATGTATTATTATTATATATATATTATATTATATATATATTATTTATTATATATATATATATATTTATCTATATATATATATATATATATATTATATAATATATATATATATATATATATATATATATATATTTATTATATATATATCATTATATATATTATATATATATATATATTATGTATATTATATATATATGTATGTATTTATATATATATAATATATTATATATATATATATATATTATATATATAATATATATATATAATATATATATTATATATATAATATATTAATATATATATATATAATTTATATATAATTATATAATATATATATATAATATATTATATATATATATATTGGAAAGATGTATTTCATTAACAGCAAAAATTTCTTATACTTATTATCTCATATTCAAAAACTAAATAGTACAAGGGAAAAGGAATACATTGCTGGAATGCTGGTCCAATTTTAGTGCGGAAAATATAAAAAAAAAAAAAAAAAAAAAAAAAAAAAAAAAAAAAAAAAAAATTTTAAAAAAATAAAATTTTTATTTTTTTTTTTTTTTTTTATAAAAAATACCCCAAGGGTATACCGCACCGATGGCAGGAGTCGGGGTCTCTCGGCCTTCCGGGGAACTACGGGGTAGGGCTAATTCCCCCCCTCCGGGGAGGGTCTCCGGAACCCCCGCTCTTTGGTATTTGGGTGTCGCGGGGGTTCCTCCGCCCCTCCCTACGGGGTATGGAAACGTCCCCCCTGTTGTTCCCCGTCGGCTCGAGCCCCTACATTGCCGTGTAATACCTTTAAAAATAAATATATATATATATATTATGTCCCCTGCTCCTAAAAAAAAAATAGACAATATTTATTTTATTTATTTATTATTATTATTTTTTTTTTTTTTTACAGTTTCCTAACTAAAATTTTACAAGGATTCCAAAAATGGTATCCTATTCGCTGTTACTCTTGTAGTTTTTTGAGATATCTGAATTTTAAAAAATTTATATTTTGTTTTTAATGAAATACATATAAGCCTATTATGTATATATATATATATTTTTATATATTATATTATTATATATATATATATTATATATTATATAGATATATATATTATAT
>JABUQX010013440.1:32500-35000 GCA_015478945.1 Trachelipus rathkii
TTTATTTTGTTTTGTTTCTTTATACTTTTCGTTTTTTACTAAAAAATTTAATCCTTTTATGTTTATAACTTAAAAAATTTACATTTTTACATACCTTAAAGCAGTAAATCAGTAAATCAGTAAATCAAACTGCCCTCCATAATCTCATACCCTTCTGTGATCTATTGATCTATTGATCTATTGATCTATCGTTCTATTGATTCAAGTCATATTTTGTATAAACATAACACAAAAATATTACTATTTTCGTTTTGTTTTCTAAAACCTTTTGTTTGAACTAAAAAATTTATATTTTAGATGTTTTTAATTTACAAATTTTTGTAACATTTTTAAATACCCTAAAACAGTAAATTCAGTAAATCAGTAAATCAAACTGCCCTCCATACCCTCATACCCTTCTGTGATCTATTGATCTATTGATCTATTGATCTATTGATCTATTGATTCAAGTCATATTTTGTATAACATAACACAAAAACTTTTATTTATTTTGTTTTGTTTCTTTATAATTTTCGTTTTTTACTAAAAAATTTATTCTTTTTATGTTTATAACTTAAAAAATTTACATTTTTACATACCTTAAAGCGGTATATCAGTAAATCCGTAAAGTTCAAACTGGCCTCTCCATAACCTCATCGTCTTCTGTGATGCTATTGTCTATTGATCTATTGATCTATCGTTCTACTTTGAGTGTCAAGTCATTTTGTATAACACAAAAACTTTTATTATTTTGTTTTGTTTCTTTATAACTTTTCGTTTTTTACTAAAAATTTATTCTTTTTATGTTTTAACTTACAAATTTTGCGATTTTTACATACTTCTTAAAACAGTAAATAGTAATTCAGGTAATCAACTACCTCCATTTCCCACATACCGCATCCATGATCTATTGATCTATTGATCTAATTATTGATCTATTTGATTCAAGTCATATTTTGTATAACATAACACAAAAACTTTTATTTATTTTGTTTTGTTTCTTTAAACTTTTCGTTTTTACTAAAAAAATTATTCTTTTTATGTTTATAACTTAAAAAATTTTGCATTTTTACATACCTTAAAGCAGTAAATCAGTAAATCAGTAAATCAAACTATCCTCCATACCTCATACATCCTGATTCTATTGATCTAAATGATTATTGATCTATTGAGTCTATTGATTCAAATCTATTTTGTATAACATAACACAAAAACTTTAATTTATTTTGTTAAAAGTTTTTAAACATTTTTGTGTTTTTAATTGATAAGTACCAATTTTTATGTCTTTTTCCTGAAATGTTTACATTTTGTTCAACCTTAGCAGTATCGTAATCAGTATATCAAACTACCTCCATAACCTCATACCTTCAATGATCTATTAACTATTGACTATTGATCTAAGTTGATCTATTGATTAAGTCAAATATTTTGTATAACCATAACACAAAACGTTTTATTATTTTTTGTTTTGTTTCTTAAAATATTTTGTTTTTACTAAAAAAATTTATTCTTTTTATGTTTATAACTTAAAAAATTTACATTTTTACATACCTTAAGCAGTAAATCAGTAAATCAGTAAATCAACCTACGCCCTCCTATCTCATTACCCTTCATGATCTTATTGATCCTAATGATTCTAGTTGCTCTCTTGATTCACGTCATCTTTTGTATAACATACACAAACTTTTATTTATTATTTGTTTTGTTTCTTTAAACTTTTCGTTTTACTAATTATTTTTATTTAATTTTGTTTAATTTGCTTTAAATATTTTTGTTTTTACTAAAAAATTTATTCTTTTTATGTTTATAACTTAAAAAAATTTACATTTTTACATACCTTAAAGCAGTAAATCAGTAAATCAGTAAATCAAACTGGCCATACCACACTATCTATTGATTATTGATCTATTGATCTAATGATTAAGGTTATTGATTCAGTCATATTTTGTATAACATAACCAAAACTTTTATTTATTATTGTTTTGTTTCTTTAAACATTTTGTTTTTACTATAAAAATTTATTTATTTTGTTTAATTTGCTTTAAATATTTTGTTTTTACTAAAAAATTTAATCTTTTTAATGTTTTATAAGCTTAAAAAATTTACATTCTTTAACATACTTAAACGCAGTAAATCAGTGAATCTATAAATTCTAGATGCCATCCATAACCTCCTACCCTTCCATGATCTATTGATCTAATGATCTATTGATCTATTGATTCAGTCATATTTTGTATACCTACCAATAACTTTTATTCTATTATTGTTTTGTTCTTTAAACTTTTCGTTTTTGCTAAAATTTAGTTCTTTTATGTTTTATAACTTAAAAAAAAATTTGCTTATTTACATACCTTAAAGCAGTAAATCAGTAAATCAGTAATCAAACTACCCTCCATACCATCATACCCATCCATGATCTATTGATCTAATTAATCTATTGATCTATTGATCTATTGATTTCAAGTCATATTTTGTATAACATAGAAAAAACTTTCATTAATTTTCCTTTTACTTTTCTAAC
>JABUQX010013440.1:40000-42500 GCA_015478945.1 Trachelipus rathkii
TTACTGATTTACTGCTTTAAGGTATGTAAAAATGCAAATTTTTTTAAGTTATAAACATAAAAAGAATAAATTTTTTAGTAAAAACAAAATATTTAAAGCAAATAAACAAAATAAATAATTTTTAGTAAAACAAAAATGTTTAAAGAAACAAAACAAAATAAATAAAAGTTTTTGTGTTATGTTATACAAAATGACTTGAATCAATAGAACATATGTCAATAGATCAATAGATCAATAGATCATGGATGGTATGAGGGTATGGAGGGCAGTTTTATTACTGATTTACTGTTACTGTTTTAAGGTATGTAAATATGCAAATTTTTTTAAGTTATAAACATAAAAGGAATAAATTTTTTAGTAAAAACGAAAAGTTTAAAGAAACAAAACAAAATAAATAAAAGTTTTTGTGTTATGTTATACAAAATATGACTTGAATCAATAGATCAATAGATCAATAGATCAATAGTCAATAGAATCATGGTATGGGTATGAAGGTATGAAGGGCAGTTTGAATTACTGTTTTACTGATTTACTGTTTTTAAGGTATGTATATGCAAATTTTTTTTAAAGTTATAAACATAAAAGGCATAAATTTTTTAGTAAAACGAAAAGTTTAAAGAACAAAACAAAAAATGAATAGTTTTTGTTATGTTATACAAAATATGACTTGATCATAGATCAATAGATCAATAAGATCAATAGATCAAGATTATGGATGGGTATGAGGGTATGGTGGGCAGTTTGATTCTGATTTACTGATTTCGTTTAAGGTAGTAAATAAGCAATTTTTTTTTAAGTATAAACATAAAAGGACTAAATTTTTTAGTAAAAACGAAAAGTTTAAAGAAAAACAAACAATAATAAATAAACGTTTTTGTGTTATGTTATACAAAATAATGACTTGAATCAATTAGATTAACTAGATCAATAGATTCAATGATTCCAATAGATCACAGAGGAATGTGGTTATGGAGGCAGTTGATTTACTGATTTTACTGATTTACTGTTTTAAGGTATGTAAAAATGCAAATTTTTAAGTTATAAACATAAAAAGAATAATTTTTTTAGTAAAAACAAAATATTTAAAGCAAATTACAAATAATAAAATTATAGTAAAAACGAAAGTTTAAAGAACAAAACATAATAAATAAGTTTTGTGTTTATGTTATACAAAATATGACTTGAATCAATAGATCATCTAGATCAATAGATCAATAGTTTAATAGATCATGGATGGGTATCGAGGGTATGGAGGGCAGTTTGATTTACTGATTTACTGATTTATGTTTTTAAGGTATGTAAAAATGCAAATTTTTAAGTTATAAACATAAAAGGAATAAAATTTTTTAGTAAAAAAGAAAAGTTTAAAGAAACAAAACAAAAATAAATAAAAGTTTTGTGTTATGTTATACAAAATACGACTTGAATCAATAGATCAATAGATCAATAGATCAATAGATCAATAGATCAATAGATCACAGAAGGGTATGAGGGTATGGAGGGCAGTTTGATTTACTGATTTACTGATTTACTGTTTTAAGGTATGTAAAAATGCAAATTTTTAAGTTATAAACATAAAAAGAATAAATTTTTTTAGTAAAAACAAAAAGTTTAAAGAAACAAAACAAAAATAAATGAAAGTTTTGTGCTATGTTATACAAAATATGACTTGAATCAATAGATCAATAGATCAATAGATCAATAGATCAATAGATCATGGATGGGTATGATGGTATGGAGGGTAGTTTGATTTACTGATTTACTGATTTACTGCTTTAAGGTATGTAAATAAGCAAATTTTTTTAAGTTATAAACATAAAAGGACTAAATTTTTTAGCAAAAACGAAAAGTTTAAAGAAATAAAACAATAATAAATAAAAGTTTTGTGTTATGTTATACAAAATATGACTTGAATCAATAGATCAATAGATCATTAGATCAATAGATCATGGAAGGGTAGGAGGGTATGGAGGGCAGTTTGATTTACTGATTTACTGATTTATGCTTAAGGTTGTTATAAAATGTAAATTTTTAAAACAGTTATAACATAAAAGATTAATTTTTTAGTAAAACAAATTTAAAGCTGGGCTGAAATTAAACAAAATAAATAAAATTTTATAGTAAAAAACGAAAAGTTTAAAGAAACAAAACAATAATAAATAAAAGTTTTGTGTTATGTTATACAAAATATGACTTGAATCAATAGATTAATTAAGATCATTAGAATCAATAGATGCAATAGATCAGAGGGGTATGAGATATGTATGGCAGTTTGAATTTACGATTTTACGATTTACTGCTTTAAGTATGTAAATATGCAAATTTTTTTTAAGTTATAAAATTAAAAAGAATAAATTTTTTAGTAAACAACATATTTAAGGCAATTTAAGCGAGGCTTCAACTATAGTAAAAAACAAAAAGTTTTAAAGAAACAAAACAATAATAAATAAAAGTTTTGGTGTAGTTATACAAAATATGACTGATCAATAGTCAATAGGAT
>JABUQX010013442.1:0-32732 GCA_015478945.1 Trachelipus rathkii
AGAGATAGAGAGAGTAGATAATTTTATATATTTGGTGTAAAATCGTTCTAAATAAGAGAGGTGTTCTCCTATTACTGGTGGAAAGTGAAGCAAGATGCTAAATTCAAACATAGCTGTCCTAGCACTTAGGGCTCTTGCATTTACAAAATTATATTCTCTTTCATGTACTCATGGCATTATTGCATAGAGAAAATTAATTTAATATTTCATTTTCAGGCAGTCTTTCCGGAATTTTTTATACTATACAGGTTTTTTCTTTGAGCCTTTCCGGTCATACCGTTTCTTAAACTTATGATACATACTTACTGTGAAATAGCGTCTTTTTTCGGTTATTCTTCCATCTCTTCTTATCTGATCTTTCGAGTCTCTCTCATAATGTGGACAGCAATGATTGTTGTCTATCAAACGTGTGTTTAATTAGAAGTGTTATGTGGTGTAGAAACTCTTTTATTAACTGATTCTAGAATTTATGTTTATCGGTAGTTTATATACTAGATTTTTTTGGGAACTAGGGAATGTAAATATATAAAAATAATAAGTTATCTATTAAATTTTTAATATGATTAATGATATAAAATGAACATTCAAAATTCATATTAAGATAATACATTAGCAGGGAGGTAACATTTAAAAAGAGGTTATATTAATATAATATATTATAATCTATTATATATGATATATTAGATATTATATATTATATATATATATTATATATATTTTAATTAATAATTATATTAATTATTTAATATATATAGTATCTATATATATTATTTATATATATATATATTTAATATATTAATATTTTATTATATATTATTAATATATAATATATATATATTTATAATATGATTATATATATATATACATATATATATATAATATATAATATTGATCAATTAATTTGAATTTAATGTGAATATCTTATATTAATCTATATATATTAATTTGATAGCCATTTTATAGTTCATTTTTGAAAATGCAATATTGTATTCCTGTATTGTATTCCCAATACTGTATTTGAATATATATATATTATAGCTTTACAAGAAGAGTCGTTTTGCCATTTTATTATTTAAAACTACTTTAGCTATTCTTATATAGGGCTAGTTATATTTGGTTAAATTAGAATAGGTGCTATGTGAGAATTATTATAGCAAAAATAATTTCATTATATAACAGAATTATTTTACCTCAGAAGTAATATTTTAGTAATGTTCAGGTTTTCGGACTCTTGTGGATTTATATACTGAAGGTCAACATAGGTCGTGTATCATTGTGGTAAACTCTAACCTCATTTCATTTCTTCCGTGAGAAAAAATAGTCATACACGGCATATATATCTCCTAAAGGTCAGTATTTGGCGCTACGAGCCCGGGGATCATATTCTATGTACTTACTAAGGTCATTCACTAACTTACGGGTCGTTACTGGTATTTTCAATAATTTTTTATTTTAGTTTTAATTTGAAAAGTTCTTATCAGTACTATATAGATTGATTTATTATTGAAGTTTTAAGAAACATTTAAATAATGTAAACCCTTTCTAGTGAAATACTACATATACTAGACACATATTTTTACAATCAACATATATTCCTGCCCCTCTTGTATTATTTTTGTCTTTTTTTCTTTTTCTTTTTCACTTTATGCTATACATATATTATCTGGAGCAACAAATTAATATCCTCACTAAAGTACTTCGTAGCTTCGGAATCAATAAACTTTTCTAGAAAGGTACTTTCACCAAAGGTGAGCTTTTGAATGATGTTATAAGGAACGCTCTGACCAAAATTAAGAAAACATTGTTTTTTTCTGCTTTAAATATCTGTAGAAAATGGAGACTTGTACTTGTACTTGTATTATACGTAAATATTATTACAATTTATATTGTAAAATAACTACTCAAAATTGTGCAAAGTGGATCATAAAGTATCACATCCTTTAAGAAGTAATCATCAAGAAGTTGTCATATTTATTGGCTTTTGCGTTTAGTAGGCAATGAAGTCTCATTGCCAGCTTATATAGCATTTTACCCTGGGCCTCTTCACTAGCTTGTTAAATAACTGCAACTTGGTTTAAGTTCGGTGATACACCCTTTCTAAGAGTGGAGCTTAATCAGTATATGGAATATGTCTGATTTTGTAAGTGTTTTTTAAGTAATATTGAAATGTTTATAATACTTTCAGAAAGGGTAATTTGAAACACAAGCATTAAATGAAGTGAAAAGTAGACTTTTGCATTGGTCTTCTTAATGCTGTCGTGCTTACTTATATATATCATAGAGTTCTTTGATTGTACGTCTTTATTTAAACACCCTCTAAGTTAAATATAATTCAATCCTATCTACATCTGTAATCTTATCCTTATTCTATTCTAACAACCGCCTCCAATTTATTAGACCTAAGTAGTTAGTGATATATAACTAAGTATCTTATTATAACGTTGTATATGACTAGCAATTAGTCTGGTCTTTATAGTTTTTAATGGTATTAGTGTAATTATTGCCATTATTGGAATACTGTAAGAGCAGTAGAAATAAGGAGAGGAGTGGAGGGCCTATATTATGGACTATTCATTAATCTACATCATAAAACACTTATATTGTTGTTTGTAATTTGCCTATATACAGATCTATTGCGGAAACTATAAGTTCAGGGGTTGTGATGGTGCACATGTCTCATCTGCGCATAGGCGACTTTCGGCTTCGGATCCGATTGTGTCTGCCAGTTGAATGTAGCTACTGTCTCGCGATAACAAGTGGATATGGGCTTGGAAACCCTGCGACGTAGTTTCTTTGGTATGGAAGTGAAATAAATTTAAAGGTATTGCGCGATCATAGACTAGTACTACCTATCACGTTTACGCACTAAACATGTGGGCTTTTGATATGTAGTTATGGGGATAAGGATTCACCATAGGGGTTGATATGAGAATGTCGATTGATATGTTCGTAAGAGCTTTGTTGAATGCTATTCGTAGAGTTGAATTGCAGTGACAATTTGTAGCTTTATTACTCAAGGAAGTTGTCAGTTCTTTAGGGAGACATAATCGTGTTCTGGGTCGTGATTTCATAATAATATAAGAAGGGTTATAAGTGTGTGCGATTGTGAGTTTCACTGAGAAGGGATAGGGATGTGAGGAAGGCATCATGGGTAGTAGGGAAGAAAGTCTGATAGAATCGCGCTAGGAACGAAGGTGTGGATTTGGTTATGAGAGAAAGTTAAATCATATCGTTGGTTGATTTGTATATACGTGTACTCAAAGCTCTTTGTTAGATATGTCGCTTACGAGTGGTTAAATGAAGGGGAGCGGTGTGTCTCAACATACATTGGGATAACAAATCAATAATATTTAGAAAGTTGTTATTTGATGGTAGTGAGACTATGGTTGGGAATAAGAAGTATAATGATCTAAAGTTAATTTCGTGTTAAAGGTATGGACACTATCTTAGGGTGTCAGTGTGTGTAGATAGAAATAAAGTGATAATTAATTAATGTGAGGATATGAAGTATTATAGAAGTGGTTGATGGTGTGATTGAAGTAGGTAAATTGAGTTAGATATAAATGAAAAGTATATGTTGAAATATAAATTGTTGTCAGATCAGCAGAAGCATGAATGTAAGTCGGCTTGTGTTAAGCGGAGATGTATATATAGTGGAGAGTGTGTTGTGAATCGACCGGCTGGGAGGACGAAGAGAATAAGTGAGATTGAGTAGGTGAACGATATATTTCTTAAGGAGAGAAAATGTGAGTTTGGCAGAGGCGAGAATAAAAGTGTGACTGATGGTAGAGATATAATGGGGGGAGTTTTGTAATGAGGGTTCATGTTTGATGGCTATCCTGGCCGTGGTAATTGATAGCCTTAAATTTGACTGATATTTATCATATAGTGAGGAGTCCGTCGCGGTCACCATGATGCTCTTAGGATGTGGATTTTCGTCATGTGACGAGACTCTACACTACATTAGATTTTATATTATTAGGTACATAAGAGGGAGTAGCGGTAAGTTGGGCATTTCAACATTTTACTACTTCGTCATGTTACTTCATTATTATTTCCTTGTAATAAGCTTTTTTATTTACCGATGCTTTTAGGTACAGACACTTACTTACCTATCCTTAAATATTCTACTTATGGGGCATTAAATATAATAAATAGAAGTATGTATATAAAAATATATAATAAATAAAAAATAAGTAAAAAGAATTGTTAAGTAAGGAGAACGAAAAGATATTAATATTATTATATTAATATATATAATATATTATATATATATATATTATTAATATTAATATTATTTTATACATTATTATATTATATATATATATTATATATATATATTATATTATATTATATATAATATATTAATAATATATATATATATTATATATTATTATATTATTATAAATAGTATTAATAATTATATATAATATATATACATATAATATATATTAATGTAATATATATATATATATATTATTAATGAAGAGAAATTATTAAATAAAATAGTAAATAATATGCTATTATATAGAGATTTATTATTTCTAAATTTTTTCCAAATGATTAAACTTATAACTAATTAAATATTTCAAATACTAAACTTTTTTCCACAGTAAACGATTCTAACTTTTGTCAAAAAGTCAATATATGTTTATTCGAAATCCGAACGTGAACGAAAATAATATAGCATACTTAATATTACTATATATTGTCTTGCATTAAACTAAAGTCTCAATAAGAAATACGTGTTTCGTATTTTTTGCACGAAATTTTAGATAGCATATTAAGTTTAAAGTGACTATAATTAATAGGTAGTAGCAAAAATTCTTCTATAATTAGGAAGTTTAAAGTGTATAAGGTTTTTAACTTAGATGTTTATTTTTAATCAGAGATTAAGATGTGTATTAAAAGCTTCGGATAATGTTTTACGAGTTCTAATTTTGTAAAATATCGATTACAGTAATATATATGTGAAGCCACGCGGTTTTAGCGGTGGACTTCGTGCGAGGTCTATATTCGTGATTCTTGCTTGACATGGGCTCGGAACTTCCTCTCCTGGTTAGCGAGCGGAGGGGGGACGTATTGAGTCGGTTGCAGGGAAGGCGTGAATATTTCTTCTATCGGCTCGATATTTGACTAGTCGTCATATCTTTAAAGTATAAGATGGAATGATTTTGACCTAAATCAATATAGTAGAACTGTTACGGTCGACACATTTATTATATTTAGTGAAACGTAATTATTGATAATTAGACTCATAATATAGTATTATCTAATAAGTTCATTGGAGATTCTTTTTAAATCTTAAAGAAACTGTACAATTAATAATATTCGAGTATGTATTATATTTTGTTGTTTAAATTATAAAAAGTAATACAAGAAACTTTGCTAATTGTGGGAGTTTTTGTTTAAAGATGATTTAATTCTGAAAGGGAAAGATAACTATTTTTGGAAATGGGATCAAATAGCATTAGAGGTAGCCGGCCTTACGATATAACGCGTAAGTGTTTATGAAAGTAATGGAAAAACTTCAGATAGACAGGTGTAATTTGCAAAGGGTGATAATTTTATGAGAGTGCTGAGTGGTGATGGCGTTAATTATAAACGAGAGAAACGAGTAGACAACTAGGTTTTAGTTCGGGCAAATAAACTAGTTTAGAGCGCGTATTTATAATGTGGTACTATTTATGATCGCGGTAGAAAATTATCGAGAGATAAGTGTGTGACAATGTTCTGGTTCTCTCATACGGGAACTCTAGTGAGTGCGCATTTATAAAAAATAGATAATATGGGTCTATAGATAGTATTCATATTTGTGTGTGTCGACCAAATGCTTTCACAGACTCTTAGGAGATTGGGCAGCTTAAATTCGTCTCACTTGAAGTTTATAATATATTATAATAAGTACTATATTTTAAGAGTATATAAATTATTTATATTATTTATATATATAAGTACTATATATATGGTAAGTGTTAGTAAATAGTGTATTCAAAGTTAATTTAGTTAATATAATTATGAAATTATATAATATATATTTATATATATATATATATTTTATAAATTTGAGATTATCTTAATGTAGTGATACTATATACTACCCGTGGTACGTATAAGTATGATATTCAGTAGAGTGTAATTAAAGTAATATGGATATTATTATATGATGCATAATATATTTAAAAAATATCTATTTTGTTAGAATTTGTTGAACTTAATTGATTGGAAACGATATAAGAGATATATAATAATTATCATATAAGATCATAAGAGATCTAAATATTGATATTCAATATATCAATATATATACTTATAATAATGTGATGTGGCAAAATTCACATATAGATAAGAGGGAGACTAATGTTTGAAAGGAAAATTTGATATTTTATAAATTATTTAATATATATCCTTTTGGGATTTACAATGGCGCAAAGGTTTGGTCAATTTTCCGTTTTTGAATATAAAAGGATAATCAGTGTTATTGATCTTTATACCAAGGTTCCTTTTGTCAGATACATTCAGTCATATGCATTCTGCTTCACATACATCACCTGTTGTGATTCACTAAAGTAACTATATAATTATGTATTATTTCTTAGTTTTTTTATTATTGCGTCGATATTATTTACAAGTACTTTGATCCTTAGTCGAGAATACTTGAATAATTAGAGTTTCTACTGTTACTTGATGGTGGCGAATTTTTGTGTGTAGGGATATTGTGGATATCATTGGCACTAAGTCATGTGCTCTTAAGTCGTGCGAAGGACAAAGAAAGGTTCAAGCTAGTTGGTCTATTGTTTATCATACTTGGAGAACATATACTAAAGATTGCTTGTTTGTTTGAATGACGTTCTGTTGACATTACTTACTGCAACCATTGATTATTACTTCGTATCCTTATCCAATTTTTGTAGCAAAAAGTAATTTGAGATATCTTCGTGTGTAGTGACTTGCTCGGTGCGGTCTGGACAGGTACGCTCTAACAAAACCGGTGTGGGTTATTCCAGATCATACAGTCCAGTTGCTACGGCCATTCTTGCTATATATTGCATAAACTCTTTTATTGTGAACTCTTCTTCATTGAATTGACTTTTCAGTTCTCCTCTCACATTGTTTTCCCACGCAATGGGATTCCTTTAACCATATTCCACCAGATCTAATTTTTGTTTGACGTGATTGCTGGGCTCGATAGAGTAGCGAGCAAGATATAATGTACCATAAGTCTTTGTGATATTGTGTATGAATGTCAATTTTTATTACACAGTGTCATTCTAAAATTCAGTACTAAATGAGTTTATTTGTCTGTGATAAGACTATTATTAATCTTAATAATTGCATTATTAATTAGATTGATATGATTTTCAATGCCTATTAGTTGAAATTGTCATTAGCATTGAATAATGCGCTTTTTTACTTATTTGAATTGTATTTCCTTCAATGGATAAGGATTTATCTTATTATTCCTTTTGATCTCATTAGATACAAACAAGTGTCTACTCTCTTATATAATACTCTCACTTGTTTTTCCGCATTATATAACTATTTAGGTGTTGTAGTTATCAAGTAATATTATATAATCATTAATCTGGTATCTTTGAGTCTATAGGCTATTTGGGATGTTTGGCTAATTAAAATATTAATTTATATATTAATCAAGGCGCCTTAATAAATAAATAACGTAATAATTTTTCCTTTATATGGTTTCCACTTAGTATTTATATAGCTGAGATATTCATGGTTTGTGGGTTTGCATAGGTTGTGTGTGGTTTTATTATCATTTCCTACCTACTCAAAGATTGTTGTGTTATGGTTTGTGAATAGACGCCAATGAAAAGCAACGAAAACATGCTTTTTCTTTAATACATCCTTTTGTCCTCAATATTGCTGGACACCTTCTTCTTTGCCAGCACCTCGGATAAATATTTATCATGGGGGATGTTCCATCTAACATAACACGGCAAATTAGTCAAGATGAGTAATTGTGTGCGAGACTTCGGATTCAGGTGTGTGTATTACGCTGTGTCAGACACAAATCGTTCAATTAGTTGTTATGTTTTGGGTTTCGGTTGCAAATTCTTGGTTCTTTGTTTCAGCGTCTAAAGTAACGTCTCTTTTTTAAACTAGTTAATGACTTTTTTAAGTAACGTGCTTGCATGCTATGTGTATGTAATCATTCTCTACTCTATTCCATATTTATTGCCTACTTGTTCATTTTAGTTACTTCATCAAATTTATGTTCTCGCATACATAGTTAGCCCGCATATCATCTAGTCATGTAGTCGAATAAAGTGTCTATGGGTTATGATGCATATGATTTCATCCTTAGCATCTTACTCACTTATCCTCCAGAGGTCGTCCTTCATCCCTTCTTACTGTCCTCACGTGGAATAATAGGGTATAGCGTCGCCTACGCTAGGTCTTTCCTCTTTTAACTTGGTTTTCACTCTTTGAATTCTTGGAAATTTCTCAGACTGTTTTCTTATAATAGCTAGATACTATGGTTCTCCTATAATTGTTTGGACTGTGTTAAATTTTTATTTTTGCCCTAGTCTGTTTTGTGAGCCGTATAACAATGAAGAACGACTTATATTTATGATTCGTCATCTGCTAGAAGCTGAGAAGTGTGTGTGATTGTTTTTATGCATGTTGTTCGCTCAGTGCAGATTGGCATTATGTGTTCTCATCTCACCACGTATTATTATATTATATGGCTTATTTCATTTGAACATCCCGATCTCCTTCCATCCTCTCTATTTTCATGATAATTGCTCTCTACACGCGCCGCCACTTCATAAGGTAGATTTATTTTTTTGTGGTCTAACACTAATACCTTCGCCAATTTGATCGCTCGCTACTACCGTCATTACAGCCCGAGACAACGGCTAAAAAAGTAGGTATGAGGCAGTACTAGCTTACGTAAGGTGTGTCACCATCTCTATTTAGGCAGCATCTAGGAAGCACTAGTTTTGCATCCTTCCTGCAGGTGATCAAATATTGATTTTGCTCTTTAATATTTCTCGTCTTATTCTCTATTAGTGTATTTGGAAGTGGCTTTCTTCCTTCATCCAGTGAAATATAAGGATATTCATTTTCTCCGTTACTCTTTTTTTGGAACTCGTCACAGCTTTCGGTTTGTGCATTCATATCGGATAGTGCTGTTTCTTCAAACCTAGCGCCAACGTCTTCTGTAGGAACAGATCTTGAGCTTCAACATATCTTCATCTGTGTCTTAATGGAAGCGATATATTTCTTTGCTTTTGACTTGGAGTGGTGCAGCCAGTACCGACGTTAATGCAGATATTGAAGCTAATGTGTCATTGTTGACTAACACGGTCCTGTCTCTCATGTGTCGCACCTAGAAGGTGGCCTACTTCTAATATGCTGTTCATACTTAAGAGTTGCCTAGGTTCATTCACGCCTCGTGATCTACATTCTTCGCATTCTATTTCGTTATCTCTGTGTGGTCTGCGAAATTCAACTGATCTGGTCTTCCTAATCTCTTTTGGCAGAATAAGTGATTTTTCCCCCTTCTACTCTCCTAATTTTTTTCTGCGATGCTTCTGCGCATTGCCTTGTTGTAGTTTTATAATTTGTCTTTTTTCTTTTCTTTCTCTTTAAGTAACTTTATTTTTTCCCCAAACACCTGTGGTTTCTTTTCTTTTGGTTCCTCTTAATCGGATCTTTTCTTCTTTCTTTAAGGTGTGGGGTATAGCATCCCCTCTCATTTCTCGTACCTGAACCTAATCCAGCGCCTCTCACTTAACTCGGTGTTTATGGTTGTCGTTTTTGCGGTCGATATAACGAGGTACTTCCATAGAACTTGTAAATTAAACTACGTGTTGGCTTGATCTCAATAAAGAAAGAAGGTTAGCCATCAGTAGAATGTCTCGGTACTCTATATATACTTGTACCCATCTGTCCTTATCTCATAAAGTACGGTGTACTAGACTCATTGCGCATTCCTAGCGGATCCTTGGCACTCTGCAAAGCTTCCTCGATACTACCAGGTCGGTGCTGACTCTTATAGTTTCTCGCGAGTAATGCTTATCAAGGATCCATCCGTCTGGTATAGAACATACACTTGTTGTACTTCTGTGATACATAATTTACCCTCTCAAATTGTGTTTAGTCGTTTTCTTATGCTCGACTCATGTCGGTCGGTGCCTTATGATATTCATTAATTTCTCTGAGATTCGTGACAATGAGAGAATTTGATATCGTACAGTCATTCTTCTAGCTGACTTAGGGCTAATATGACTTTTATTAGTGTAGTACACTCCATATATAAGTTCGACTTGTGCTATCCTTTTGCGTTATACTGCTCGGAATATACCTTTCCTATACACCCCTCGTTTGTTATGCGGTCAGTACAGCTGCCTGATAGATAACAGCCTCTGAGGTCCAATATTTACCTCCTCAGATCTTTTGTTTTCTCACAATTTTCAGCTATCAGTTTCGTCCCTCAGGAAGTCTCGTCTTTCAGAGCAGGTAATCACTCAAACTAGCTGTCTCTATCCAGCTGATGCTTCACCTTGTGGCTGCTCGCTCGTTGTAGATCAGTCTAATTCTTCACTTCTGTAAATGCTCTCTTACACCTGGATCTTATTTTAAGCCCTTTTGTCAGAATCACGTATATGCTGCCGCTGTTTTTTTCCTTTTCTAAACTCTTGCAAGGTAATTCTATTTAATGAAGCAAAATTGAGTTCTGTTCAGTAATCCTGTAGGTCTTAATGTGTCGGTGAACGGGCTTCTGAGCGATGCATTTAGTACTCAGTTGTGCTCGTACTCGATCAATCTCCCATGAGGTTACAGTTTCGTATAGTTAGTTTCCTGTGTACCGTGATATCCATATCATCTATTTTTTGGGACAGTTATGATTTCAATTCTTCTTATTTTGATTCAACTTTTTATCCACTACTATATTAATCTTGGTTCGTAGTTTACATGTCAATACAAGGAGATGGTGAACGATTCGTACGTCTCTGCTGTATTTATGCTAAGTACATATCCCGTTAACAATAAACATTTTATTCGTAGCTTGTGATAAAGTGCTAAATGCTTCTTGACGGTTGGTGCTGGCTTCTGAAACTTTATTCTGCGTACTACCTTATCAGCCTAATTACTCTACTTACCTATATCATGACTCTACCCATATTTTCTAATCTACACGCTTCTCCTGAACTAAGGCATTATATATTCAACCGTGGCAACTTATTACGATTATAACCACTTAGATTTTTTATCTTCTCTCTATACTGCTTCCTAAATTAACATTCTAGTTGCGTGCATCCATATCCATAATACTTTATCGTTAAATACTTGGTCATGTTATCCCACTTAGCATTTCTGATATTTGGCCTCGCGTTGGACTCCGATGATAGCCGTCAAGTGTGATCTGAGCTCAAAGCGAGAACGTTTGTGAGCACATAGTACCAGAAATTGTTTATCCGTCGCCCTTGCCAAGCAGTTCTTTCATATCGCGTTCTATTCTATATGTTATGTACGCTCTATCAAGTCTATAAATAATGTCAACCATTATCTTATTTTGTGAGTTTATTTTTTCGGAGGACTTCTCTCTGAATGAAGATTTTTACGGTGGCTTGAATCGCTCTCCATGCGAAACAGTTAATTTCTTTAGAGTGTTAAGCCCCTACCCGGTCGTGCACATGGTCCACATCATTCTCTACGCTCTTTCGTAATCTGCGCGATGATTAAGAACTCACTTTTTCACCTGTGTGGCTTTTTCTCGTCAGCATGTCGTCTCCGCCAGATTCTCAGTAGCAGTAGAGCCGCCCTACGTACGCCCGTGTAAAGAACCGGCTCATTTTTCATCAATACAGCTCATTTTTTGGCCATCCTCTTCGTGACAGATTAACTTAACTTTCCAGTAATGAACCGTTTGGTTTGGCGGTGGGGAGCTAAATGTTATCCAGAGTTAAAACATCGTTCATACGTCTATACGAGGTCGTCCTCTTCTATCGCCATTTGTTAATTTCGATTGACCATCCACATTGATATCTCATCTCCTCTTCTCTGCGACGCTATTGAGCAACATTTATCGTGCAGTTTCTGTTTGGACACCAGGGCATTGGCACGAATGGTTCCTCGGACAGCGTCTGTACCGGCAAAGTGTGTTTTTGTGCCTTCTTTACTTTTCTATGAACACTGCTTCAGCGGATGGCATTTGTCCTCCTAGCAGAGCGCGTCGAGGCCATTCCGCACCTTCCATTAGGCTTGTTGTGCTTCTACAGAAGGTTCGTCATGTACCCATTCAACATATATTATTAAATATACAGTCCTTTCACCCTATCATCGCTTTGCAACATTTCTAAGGCTTTTCTGCTTTAATCTTACTATATATCAGGTGCGTTTCCGAGATTACTGTCGCTGGTCTGTGTAATTTCTTCTCCCTCCTTATTTTCTACGCGGCTGCTTATATTTCTCATCCAACTTTGTATTTCATCCAACATCCGGGCAGTTTCTACCATAACAGCTGGTACTGGTTCTGACGGACAGCTACGGCTGTTTGAAAGCTTCCAACAGACAGCCAACTTTCACGGCTTCTGCATACCTCCTACATTAAGTGTTCTGCCAAAAGTGACTTTCTAGCCTCGAAGAGCTATCAAGCTTTGTATTAGACAATTGATCCATCCCACATATAATTTGACTGTTTGCCCAGCGAATGCTATCTCTTCTCACAGCATCACTGAATCCTGGAGTTGCTTTGGTATTCCTATCTTATTGCCCCCTTATTTCTTTTCGCTCAAGTTGCTGCTCAAACTCCCTTCCTTGAGATACACGTCACCAGTGCTCTCTCGTGGTGGATGGGAAAGTAACTTGATACACTGTTTCATCTCTTTTAGTTGTCCTTCTTCATTTCCAGACGAACTCGTCTGTGTAAGGGTTGCGTTCCGACGTTCGATCCTAATACACATAATTTGTCAGCAACCGTACATTTTCCTATATTAGCCTATTCTCTTTAGTCTGCCTCATTGAAACGAACGGCACTTCTTCGCTCTTCTTCCGAGAAGCTCGTCACTTGTACGTATGTCTTGACTAGTCTACATATGACTTGTGTGATGTCAGAACATATTTTCAGGTCGTCTGACACTTTCACTTGCTTGAACGCCTTTCCTCCTGACGCGTGCTATTGTGAACCACGTGTGATGCCGTGACATATAATCTTCTCAGGATTAACATGCAACGTCGATTATAACGACATAGAAAGAGTGCAGAACTCTGTAAGTGTATTCCTTGTGCACTTTCATCTTACAAAGATCCTTCTTCAAGCTGGAGTACGGATCCATACTCCTGGATCAGTTCACGAGAAGAATCTCTTGTGCGAATGTCTCTCAAGGTCTCTCGTCGTTTCGTAACTTGATCGTTCGCAGGCTGTTCTTCTCAATTTTCACTTCGCTTTTCCTACCCTGGCTACGTTTGGGAGCTTGCACGGCAACTGGTTGCTGCCGAATTTGTGCGGCGTGATTTTAATGCGGACGTAGCAATTGGTGTCGAACTTTTTCCCTGCCAGAGTTCTAAACCAGTCACACCAAGGCAGCTAGCGCACTTATCTTAACCTCTGGTGCTTCGCTTTGAAACGTTGTTCCTATCGACATTGTTGGACATCTGCCTCCACTCCCGCGAAAAAGAATACATCTCACGGGTGCATTAGTGGCTCACACGACATGGACCGAGGCTACCCCTCTCTCTCTGTCAACGCGGAAGCCATAGCTAAAGCTTTCGTTATAGCTCTCTACTTGGATTTCGCGCTATTGGTGGTGCCGTTTCTTGTCACAACGGAACCAGAGCGCTCATGTATCCTTATGAATCCCCTTCTGGTAATGGACAGATTTGATTTTTGAATCTGGGTCTCTTTCTTGGTTCAGTGCAGAAGATTCACGACTGACTTCTCTCTTTTAACCCAAAAAGGACGGCATTGTTAACACCTTCGTTTCCACCGTCGGCTCAAGGCTTCTCTTTCTAGCTCATGAACCCACTTCGGAAAGATTGGATCTGCCTCTCCCTTTTCGTCAATGCTTGCTAAAGTTCGTGGACTGTTAAAGAGATCTGCACTGTTCGGCTGCTGATTTACGTGTATGGTTTCCTCTTTCGTCTTCCGGTGGACTTCTTCTCACAGTCTCTCTCTTAATTATTCTAACAGGCCGACCGCTGATAACTTAAACCTGTTGAGGGCTGTGCTTGTCGTGGGACCGATCTCCTCTCCGCACAAGGTGCACTTTCATAATATCACTAAGGACCTTTCTTCCTGCACTTATGTTTCTGTCACGACATAGACTCCACCATATCAAGCCGTGCCTCCACCTAAGTCAGGACGAGGACCTTTTCCAGTGATACTTAGGAAGGAGTATATTCTTTTAACGCATAGCATGTTTCATCCCCGCCACAGACAGTCGCTCTTTCAGCAAACTCGACCGCTGCTTAAGCCTGCTTTCTTTCGAGGCGAATCCTCTTCCTGTTTTCGACCCTTACTTTTACATTTTTGTTTCATTTCTCCTCACTCTTAATTTTCCTATTGTCCTCCTCACTTTCTTCATCTTCTTTCTCCTCTCCTCCCTTTCCCTCGATCCTCTTTCCTTATCCTCCTCCCCCTTCTTGTCCTCAGCACACAGTGCGACCAATGCGACCGCTTCGATCCCACCCGCCGACGGTCACCCGTCATGTCCATTTGCTCCCTCATGTCATTTCCCGGTCAGGATATTCTTTCACCTCCGTCCACCTCGGCTTACCCAAGCAGACGTTCCGACATCGCACCGATCACCCCGCTTCTAAATCTGAGAATCTTTGATCTCATACTCTCAATCCAAGCTCCTACTTAGACTATCGAATGCCAGAGTGTATGCATATAATAGACAACGCCGTGTACCGTTGTAATTCTGGTGCCTTTGGTTCATCTGCCAATGGCGGTATATAGTCTTACGCTATCTGTGCAATTGGCAGAAGCGCAGGTATCAATGAAGGGAAGAGGTGAAAAGTTATTTGGGAGGCGTGATTTAACAATACGACAAGTGCGGTTGAATTCAGTATTCTTTTTGGTTTTAATAAGATTCATAGCAACTAGCTTTTTGGGGTTACTTCTACGCTGCTGATCTTGTTTTGCTATTTTCTGTAACCTTATATATTGTTATTTCATGACATCTGATTATTTACATTTTTCTTACTGGTAAAACACTTTTTATTACCATAGTCTATGTGGTAAGTTTTAGTGGAAGCGGGATAGCAACACATATTATGTCTAAACAGTTTATACTAATATAAATAAATAGACGTCTTTTATAAATTGCATTAATACTATATGATAGGCCCGTGGAACGATAGTGTATCAGTGAAAGTGAATATTTATGTATTTTATTCATTACTATTTGTAAACTCTTTCATCCCGTAGCCTTACTCCTTAGTGGATCTAGCAAAACAAACAGATTAGGATAAATAGGATAGCGGTAGATTTTTTCGATTATTATTATAATAATCCTCCCTCTGCTGCCCCCGCCTACTAAATGAGTGCAGCTAATGATAGTACTTCTAATGTACTTCTTCTGACTATATCATTTTTTCCTTAAATATATACAACTTGTAAGACATCCTATCACATCATTATACATAGGTCATCCGGCTGATTATTCACGGGCTCTCACATTGCCCTCCCGTATATTCCACCAGAATCACTTCTTTCCATTGTTAATACTTACATGTATTTATCAATTTATTATTATATGAAAGCTCTCTTTAAAGATTATCCCCAACTAATATCTTTAATCTTAAACATTTATCCAAACAAATCACACTATATTGCTTAACAGATATCTTTTCTTTCATTTTAACTATTTTTCACTTTACTCTTGGTGTAGCTATCCTAAATATGTGTCTCATCTTACATCTATAGTCCCACCTACATTATTATTGCTTCATTATTTTTTTGTAGCCATTCTGCTCCAGAGAGGTGTCCTTCGCGCACTTTGAACTATCAGCTCACTATATAACCACAACGACTATAAATTGTAAAATTTTGATTACTTTCTCTTACACCAGAAATACTTTATTTTCCGGTCGTATAGACTTCTGGTATACATACTGCATTGTACATACTTGAGTAATTACTCTCTCTCATTCCCTCTTCACACTCGTACCTCTGACTCCAGAAATCGAAATTACTCACTGTGAGTTAGTCAAATCGCTGAATAATAAAAACTCCATTACATAGGAGTTCTACAAAAAAAAGTGAATCTTTCCATTCTCTAATATACTATTCTTATTCAGAACAATATGAACTATAGCTGGTGATACTAATATCGCCTTTTTATACGAAACAGTAGTTCATCCCACATTATACCGTCTTTCTCTACATAACTATTCTACACCTATATATCACTTTTACTCCTTTCAGCCTTCCACATCTCTCGTTCACCCCTGAATATCATACCCTATAGTATTTATTTCCAAAGTCCATATACTCCCTCTTTCCCATATCAGCTAAGTTTCATCAGTTTAACGATCACTAAAGCACTAATTACACTCATTTTTTTCTTCCAACATTAACCCCACTATTGCCCTCTTCAAATGCTCAGTGTCTGGTACTCACTGCTTTTTCATCGTATCAGTCCGTCATATGTATATTAAAATATTACATATCCAGACTCACCTAATGATACTCTCCTCTGTAAAAATGGAATGCATGCTTCGTGAATTGTTTCTCTCGCGTTTCTCTATCCTAATAAAGTTTTTGACCCTTGGCATAATGTACACAAAAAAAATATTCAACAGAAGACAATGACATCATTAATGAGTAGGAACAAAAAACCCTTTATTACTAGGTCCATCTTACACCTCAAACACATAGCTACATGAGACGACGAGCGACATACATTTTTCGGGCATCCCATGCGATGAACATATTGTCACAAGCATTTTTAAACATATAATTTGATAATAATGTAGAAAAAAAAGAGGTATAAAAAATATTCGACATATATAATTAAATGATGAATAAAGATGATATTAAAACCTACCCATGTGACTCTCTTAATCAAATTTAGGCCTTCAATTTTTTATAAGTCACTGACCATTTTATTGGTTTTCTTCTCTGCTTTATATATATAACTAGGACTCTTTTCTATCTTCTATTTTTTCTTTGTCTAATTAATATATATCAAGCGCCGAACTAGGGGGCTCCGATGTAAAGACGAGCGTTGATAATTATAATTCTAATGTAGGAGGGAATTTCTTCTAATTATAACTCTGATTATGGGGTGAGGAAGGCAGAGTATCGTATCACAACACATTCCCCGCACAATCACCACTAACGGTTATATACCAAAATTAATTAGTGTCAAGCGACCGAGTAGGAGATTCATATGGAAAAGATTTCCGTCTCTGGCCCGGAGTGGGGTGAGAGTAATTGAGTACATAATATATATTTGAATAATCCTACAACACGTTAACGATGTACCTCCCTGTGAGTGCTATAAGTGACAATGTAAGCGATGAGATCATAACCCGATATCTAAAGTTTCATACGTGAGAATACGGTATATAAATACATACTTTAAAACAATGCGAAGTGAGATTATATCTTGTATTGTATAAAGAAATACGCTAATCAAAATGTGTCCTGTTTTTGATCTGCACAATTTAGTATTTTATTGTTATATTGATTTTGAGTTAATATCGACAATAAATAATTAATATGAGTTATATTATATAATTATAGCAGATCTACTCTTCTGTTTTCACACGGGAGCTGGAACAATGACATGATAGTTCAATTTATAAAATACATTCTTAACTTATAATAAAATTTCGGAGAAAATCACATTTAAGCAGTTAATATTGTAACAATTGTGACCCTACAAATTTAAAGTACATATATTAATATTTTTTTACCTTTTATTTTTTTTTCATTTTTTTACATTTCTTATTGAAATTTACTAGGGGAATCCATTCTCTCTAAAAATTGATATATATTTCCTTTTCGGCATGGTACGATATTGGTTTTTGTACAAACTGATTGGGAGATAGAATATTATACTATTATCTTTTTAATTTTACATATATCTATTTGGTTATTTTTCAGATACATTCTAAATGTATATCTCTCTTATATATCTAGTTTATTTGATCTTTTATTGTTTTTTTGTTATACTCACTTACCAATAGGGTGGTTCAATCTTATATATTTGGGATAGAACCTACAAAATTATACCAGCATTGGTTATATACTCCTTTTATACATCTAGTATGACATTATTAGTTTTATCTTAAAGTAATTACATTAACGACTGGTATAATAATACAGACGCTGTAACCTAATATATATTAATTATTAGTACTAATATATATTTATATATGATATATATATATATAATTATATAATATATTATATATATTATATATATATATATATATTATATATATATATATATTAATAATATATATTATTAATATATATATATTAATATTATATATATATTATTAATATTATATATATTATATAATAATGATATTAAATTATATTATTCCATATAATTAATGATATATAAATATTAATAATTATATATATTTATATAATTATATATATATATTATATTTATATATTATAGTATATATAAACATGTTTTTACTTATTTTTAAGTGTTACCATTATTATACCATGGGAAAATTTTGCTTGATAAATTAATAGATTATAAAATGTGTGTAATCATATTTATATATATTATTCGTATCTTATCATTAATAACAGACTAGTCTCAATTTTCAAGCATTTCAAAATGAATAAATTAAATGCTTATTTATTATTAGTTGAGCATAATCGCCTGTGGAAAGACAGAAGTAAGAGCGGAGCCATGCTCTTTCTCTTATTTTATTCCCTTGGCTATGTATTCCCTGAACCGTCCAGTGCTATAGTTCGCTTGAGGGGATTTTCAAGTTTTATGCTCCAGGTTCCCTAAATTTTCGCCCTCTAATGACTTTCGGTTTCGAGACTCGAGATCTTCCTTACAAAAAATATAACTAGGCGTCATTCCTGGTTTTGCTCTCGGAATCCAGTTTCCTCGAACCATTAAATACAGTTTTCGCTTTTCATGAAGACTTGCACCTATTCACGGCTGCACTGTGCTTCCGGCCCTCCGTCATTGTATATCTCACTAGAGTTAGAGATTTACTATTCGTGCTAACGGATAAATTTTATTAGCATATCATTTTCTAATTATTTCTAAATTACGTTAATAGGGATGGGTTCATTTTTCTTGTGTTTTCTAACATTGCAAGTAATACATTCCTAACAGAACAGAGTAGTGCTTATTATGTGATAGCATCATGCTAGCCTTTCTTATAGCACTGAAGGGCTTAAATTCTCCTCGTTCGCGCAGAGGATTCACAGGTAGTACTGGTCTCGATTTAGTTCCACTCTTGCCGTTATCGTGTCCTGTCCAACACAGCTGCTGACTAATTGTTTGTATATTTTAGATGTAAAGATGATTATTAATATTAGTTTCTTTGGACAAGATAAGACTCACTATTAACTGATACTTTTGTTATTAATATAGAATTTTTACTAACAATATTTAATTTAGCATTAGACTAAATATATTATGAAGAGATATTTTGGGAGAATGTACTCTTATCGTTTTGTTATTGGCTAAATTTTTTTAACTTTTATTTCTCGAACCGCGTGACAAAGAATGACAAAATCGCGAGAAAGGATTAGGGTTATCGATCTACTTCCAAATTATAATAGTAAATAATTAAGAGGTCTGCGTAGATACTTTATCTCATCTCTCCAGCATTTGTGGTAATGGAAAAAGGTAACTTATGGTAATGAAAATGGTAACTTATGGTATAATTTCAGTTATACCACACATGCTGCAGACCATCTACATTAGTGAACGAGGTGAACCCTATTTTGCCGTCCACTTCTATATGTAAATTTGGCTACAGAGCATGATGTTGACAATAGGTATGGCGGTACCTTAGTATATTCAGTACACCATGAGCTTGATATTATTACAATTATCTCCTTGAGAACTCGTTTTTATGGTAGGTATAAATGTACATTCGAAATGAGGTACCATTATCTATACCACTTTCACTCGTGAGCCATAGCTTATGAAATGGTAAACTCATCCATAAGGCACAGGACATTAATGCAGAGTCTTACTAGGCTCATCAAGACTGATGGACCTTATTGAACCTATTTATTACATGACTGATGTGCATTCATGTGGACAACAATCATCGAAAGATTTTACGTCTAAGTCTCACCAATGACTTCGGATTCAACCCGCCCGCATTTACTTTAGGGTAGACGTATCAAGCTACTTTCACAAGGTTAAGAGCTTTAAGAGGAGTAAGAATATAGAATGTACATTTCAATGCTCACAGGGACACCTCACAAATTCGGGAGGGATACAAAATGTGGAATCAACTCTATGGTAAATCCTAGTAAAAACTTTTTGCTAATTAATATGTCAAATAAAAGTGAATCCTAAATAAAATTCTAATAAATGTAAAAAAAAAGGCTAAAATAATTGTGTACAAAAAAATAAATAAATATATAAAATAAAAATATTTCGTACAGAATATTAAGTTCCTAAAGAAATGAAAATATTGGGCTATTATTAAAATTTTACAGTAAAGACAATTTTTCATTTTCCCTTATTTGTCATTGAGGTCGTTGGAGAACATCGATTTCGTCGCTTTTCAAATGAAATTTCGGTTTACACAAAGGATTTGCTTTGAACTTTGACAAATTTATTTCGTGAAACTCGAATTAGTAAATTATTTCATATCTGTAAATTGATTCGAATTAAACCATTTCCAATTATAAAACTGTTCAGGAATCAGAAGTGTAATGATTTAAATATCTGATAAGCGCATCCCAAAATTTAATGAGCTTAATTTAGTGGCTCCTTCATTAGTAAATTCTAAGTATTTAAGGAAAAGGTTTAAATGTAAGGTTTTCACTGAACCTTTAATTAACATATCAAGAACTTGCTTTAATATAAATTAAATGATATATTTCCATTGAGGTTTGAGATTTCCTTTTCCTGAACTTGTACTGCGAATAATGAAGGCATTCATCAATTCATTTATTGGTGTAAAAAAAATTCAAATCGCTATCAGTAAAATAATAATTTGGATTTTCAGGCGAATATGTAGTTTCTTGATTGATAACATATAATCCAAATCTTTTAAAAATCTATTCGGAGCCCCAGGATTCTATTATATAACGACAGTTTTTCATCCCAATACCGGCTGTTTTGCGATATATAATCAGTATTAATTTTTTTCTACTTTTTCTGACATTGAAAATTGACCTAAATTTGCGGAATATTTTAACCAAACATACGGGGAATTTGAACTTTTCCGAGCCTCCAAATAAACTTTTTTAATCCTGTCAAAACTCGCCAATATACTATACGAAGGACGAAAAGCCCCCAAGAGCGGAACAGAGCGCAGGTACCCCTGAAGGGGATTAATTAGGTATTGTTTCCAGCCTCTTTAATTACCCTACACCAAATCATCCGCCATGATGTACCTATACATCTTTTTATAAATATCCACTATCCCGTATTTAAATTGAGAATACAGGGAGGAACGTTCAGATAATTTACAGCAGTGGAGGCGGTTGACCACTGGACTAAAGTACTCCGACACCTTTGCAACGAGGCGCCTATCCCCAGTGCCCTACTGCCTGCTTGAAAAACCGGACAATCCTCACACTGCCCTCCAGTCACAAAACTTGCATCAACTTGATCAACAGCCTCAACTCTTTCAATAACAGGTAAGAGCGGCCTGTCACGTCCCCGCGCCAATTGGAAACTAGCGCAGAGAACTCCACTGTCTCACCCCAAGATTGCCCTTTCACCCATTCTTGGATGTGATCATTATTATATTATTTAACCTTCCGTTCATGCACGGTCTACCGGACCAGCATTTGCGTCTGTGCAAATCGCTGTCTATAACCAGTCCCCTGGATGTATTCCAGGCGACTAGATCCAGCCCCTTGATGCTAGCCACCGTTGTTATAGCTAGCCCCGTTAACGCGCTCCATCGCCTTTCTGTCAGCCCAACTTTTAACCTCATTTACCTTATCGTGCCTTGTCAATCCCAACAGCGACGTAGCGGGAAATTCCTTTTGGGTACCCCAGGTCACACGTCAGTTCCGCCATAGGCCTCTACCTACCTCTATTCGAACGTTCCTTCCTTACACAAAGGTTCATTCTTACCCTTCACAGACTCAGCAGAGTTCGTTCCTCTCATCATCGCTGTGCCGTCGTCGAGCCACTTGTAGCAGCCCGACTTTTTGACGGACTCAACAAGGTTCTGGTTTTCAGTTTCTGGTGTTTATAAAAGAGACAGGATTGCAGGGCTTGAAAGGTTAGATAGAGAAAGTATGTATTAAAAATATGGTAAAAAATTGGAGGAGAACCAAAAATCCATATTTATTAGGAGTATAATAAAAGGTTGCAAAATATTATTAATAAAAATACGTGTACTTTTATTTAACTCTTTTCCCTTGCGATTTTTTTTTTGGCGATGTGGATTTGGTGTAGATGTTGACTGGAACTTGGATGCATTAGTCAATGACTCATGAAAGGAACTTTCCAGAATCATGTCAAAGGACATCTTTTCTAATCCACATTTTTCCTTGATTTCAGAAGGTCCAGCCAAAGATTTTACATATTGTCATTATGCATCACAAGTTTCCTTTACTGCATCAACCCGACCTTCCTCGTTCTGAAAAGTCCCATTCGTTGAATCTTGTTCCTCTTCCTGATTAATCAGTAAATAAACGTAAAATAAACAAATTAAGTGGTTAATTAAAAATGTTTATTAAAAATAACAATAATATTAGAAATAAGAAAAACGTTTAATGTAACATTTTATTAATTATAACTTAAATTGTTATAGACACGCTACTACACACTAATGGACAATCCCGATCACTAAATGCAAAACGTATTTTTGAAGTACAATACATTTAAATTTTCAAATTTCTCAAATGTTCCATTAAGTTAATTTCTTCAACTTTATTAGATTATTATGATGCCACTTGACAAGATCAGGTATTAAATAAATCCTTTAAATTAAACACTTCGGACACATCTGTTTTGAGGTCAACTGTTTCAGTACAAAAAAAAAAGTGCTGAAAATTTTAAATGCATTATAAGGTTAAGGAAATATGTCGATATAATTATGCGATAGTTATAATACCGAAAGGTGAAGAGGTAATATGCGAGGAATATTTAAGAGGATCAAATTAAAAATTTAAGGGCAAAATTTTTATTAAACTTGAGCGACTTACTTATACAGTTAATAATAGAGTAATATACAGTTTAAATTTCTACAGGAAAAAAATTAAAAATAGTTTTTAGTGATCACTTGTAAATATAGTATTGAATTCAAGCAACATCAACTTCTAGATGAATATTTTTCAAATACATAAAATAAAATATTTCCTGAAAATATTAATTTCCTGGATTGCTTCAATTTTTTGTGGGTGAGGAGGGGGTTTACTCACTGACTATGAGATTTCCCTCAAGGCTTTAATTTTAATGCCTCCTTCTGGAGGGGTATACAAGATGACTTTGGCATGTTCAGTTTAGTTTGGCTGTCGTCGAATGATGATGTCTAAAATTTAAAAGCAACAGAAGATATTGAGATAAGTTTGCTAAAGCTTATGTTTTACTACGTCTTGCAAGGTAAACTGATCTGGAAATAGTATTAGATTTATTTTCTTTGCTCTCTAATGAAGCCATAGCAAAACTCCTAAGATAATCCCTCGCAACTCCGCGTTGGTCTTTTTTTGGCCCCAATTTTTTTATTTTGAAATTTCGCAAACTTTTTTTTGTTCAATTTTTTTTTCGTTCTAGGTATTCCTCAGAGAGGAGTTGAAAAAGAGGCCTACAAATTTTCAGAAAAAAAAAAGTTATCAAAATGAAATTCGTGTGGGCAAAATTTGACCCACACGGAATCGCGCGGGGCTCGGATATAATATATTAAATTATGAATAACCATAATTCTAACTAGTTGTTTTGCTATGGTATTTTATTGAGTACTAATCTAGAAAATAACTGCCAAATATGAAGAGCTATCGCTGTACAGTTTGTTTTTTTACAACAATTTTTATAGTAGTCTATGAAAATAAACAGGAAAAAAACATTCAATTTTCAAATAATATTTAAAAATAATACTAACAAATATAAATTAACGAAAATACTCTAGAACAACTGCAAAAGGTCTAAAATAAATAATGCGTTTAAAAAAAAAATAATAATAATAAATTAGTAAGAACAAAAGGTTTCCAAAATGTGTGGGCAAAAAGTGACCCACGCGTAATCGGACGTATGTTTTGACCACGCGAACCCGCGAGGGATATTTTACAATTGCTGAAGAACTTTTGTGTGTAAGATTATTAACTCTAGGACTATTTATTTCACTCCTCTTTTGTGCTATGGAAGCAGTAGTATGATTCACCTTTTTCTTTTTTTGGTTCTGTTTTGTTTCTCCGTCGCCAATTCGTATATTATTGGATAATTCATTTTCTTTTTGACAGATTCAGTATCTTTAAGGCCATAAGATTTTGTGTTGTGTCGTAAGTGAGTCCTAATATTTTGGGGGTTTTTGTTTAGGGGGAGGGAGTTGTTGTTCAGGTAGACTATTGGGTGGAATGTGGATTGGTCGCGGTCTGTGGTTAGGAGGATGATGGAGGATTTAAGGGGGGAAGCTGTCATTTCTATTGGTGACGTAACTCAAATTTCTAGTATCTAGTATTGTAGGTATTCTTGGGCTGTGTTTGTGGCTGTATTTTTACAAGTGGATGTTGGGAAATGAGACTGATGTCGTCTGCGTAAGTGATTAGTTTGGTGGATTGGTTGGTAGGGGTGGGCATGTCTGCTGTAAAGAGATTGAAGAGGAATGGAGAGAGAATGGCCCTGTGGGACGTCGTTTTGTAGTTTAATGGAGTTGGGTGAGAGGGTGTTTTTATGGGGGACTTTGGCGTATCGATTGGTGAGGAAGTTTGAGAGCCACTTTTTATCATTGCTTTCTAGGGGGGATTGAAGGATTTTTTGTATAAGGATGTATGTGGGGAGAGTGTCAAAGGCGTATATATAATATTTTTGTCTATTTATAGAGAGATATATAATATATATTATATATATATATATATATATATATATATATATATATATATATATATATATAATATATAAATATATATATTATATATATATACAGGGATGGCACGAAAAAAATCAATGAAAAAAAATTTAAGTTTTTACTGATTTTTTATAAATAAATCATGATTTGATTTTATTGATTTTTTTATATATTTTTTTATTATTTTTTTAGTTTTTTGCATATTTAGTGATTTAACTTCAATGAAATAAAAATTAAAATAAAACTATATATATTATGAGTTTTTATTTATATTTTTTTCAATTTTTCAACAAATATTGGACATTGTAAACCCGTAAGCTCTGTAACATTCTTTATATTCGCTGTTTCATTGTTTCCATTGTAGATTTTGAACCAGAGCTAGGGCCTAGGGTTAAAAATTGAAAATTAATGCCAGATGCAGACTAATCATATATATTGTTTTTGTATAATGTCGTATAATAGATATGTTAGGCCAGTATTTGAATATTGTCTACAATTTTAGCACCCTTATTAAAAAAGACAGGTATGCTGAAGAGGGCGCACGTAAAGCAACGAGGAGGTAGATTTTTGGCTTTGAGGATAAGAATAGGCGTGAAGTTGTCTAATAGGCCATGCGGCTTCTTAAGTATTATTCATTTTGTTTTATTCTGGGTTGACCGGCGGACATTCTAGAGGGCAAAGTGGCTTTCTTAATTATTCATTTTATTGTTGACTGGGACAGTTAAAAAGGACCATGCGGCTTCTTAAGTATTATTCTTATGTATTATAAGTTGACTGTGACATTCTGGAGGGGTAAATGCGGCTTCTTATTATTATTTTTAATTTTTAATTATTACTTGTTATTGGTCTACATAGCCATGCTGCTTCTTAAGTTTAATTCTTATTCTTATTTGATATTATTCTGAGTTTGACTGGGACATTAGAGGGCGCCAATGCGGCTTCTCATTATTAATTTTATTGGTTGACTTTGACAGTTAAAAAGGACCATGCATCTTCTTAAGTATTATTTCTTATTTATTATGAGTTGATTGGGATATTCTAGAGCGTCAATGCGGTCTCTTAATTATTAATTTTTAATATTAAATTATAATCTATATATATATAATATTATATATATTATATATATATATATATATATATAATATATATATATATATATATATTATATATTATATATATATATATATATATATATAATATATATATATATATATATATATTGTTTGACTGGGGACAAGTCTATATGGCCTATGCGGCTTTTATGTATTTTCTTATTATTATTCATTATGGGTTGAAACATTCTAGAGTGGCCCAATGCGGCTTCCTTATTTTAATTTTTATTGGTTGACTGGGACAGTCTAAATAGGACCCTACGGCTTCTTAAGTAATTCTTATTTAGTATGGGTAGACTGGGACATTCTAGAGCTGTTAATGCAGTTTCTTATTTATTATTCAGAATAATAATTAAGAAGCTGTATTAACCCCTCTAGAATGCCCCAGTCAACCCATAATAAATTAGAATAATGCTTAAGAAGCCGCATGGTCCTATTTAGACTGTCCAGCTCACCCATTAAAATTAATAATTAAGAACTTAAGAAGCCGCATTGGCATGCTCGCAGTCAAACCATATAAATAATAAATAGAATAATACTTAAGAGCCGTATGGGCCTACTGTCTCAATCAACCAATAATAATTAATATTAAAAATAATAATTAAGAAGCCGCATTGACCCCTCTAGAATGTCCTAGAAAAAACAGTCACTCATAATAAATAAGATAATACTTAAGAAGCCGCTTTGTCCTTTTTAGACCGTCCCAGTCAACCAATAACATTAATAATTAAGAAGCCGCATTGGCCCTTCTAAAATGTCCCAGTCAACCTATAATAAATATTAAATAAGAATAATACTTAAAGGATTTAGACGGTCCCAGATATTATTTTTTTCAATAATATAATATTAATAATAATTAAGGCCACATTGATCCCTCTAGAATGTCCCAGTCACTCCATAATAAATATCAAAGATAATACTTAACAGCCGCATGGTCCTTTTTTAGACTGTCCAGTCGACCAATAAAAATTAAATTGAGAATCCGCATTAGCCCCTCTAGAATGTCCCAGTCAACCCATAAAAATTAAGAATTAAGAATATTTTTAATAATAATTAATGTAATTAATGAATAGTATTTATAATTAATAAGCCAGGGCCTACCTAGACTGTCCAGTCAACCAACAATAATTAATATTAAGAATAATAATGAGAAGCCGCAATTGGCCCCTCTAGAATGTCCGTCAATCATAAAAATAATTAATAAAAAGGATAATAATATAAGAGCCGTATGGGCCTATCTAGACTGTCCCAGTCAACCCATAATAATTAATAATTAGAATAATTTATTCTTAATTATTAATTGTTATGGGACATTCTAGAGGGGTCAATCGTAAATTTACCTTATTTTAATTTATCAATTATTATTGGTTGCCTGGGACAAGCCTACATAGGCCCATACGGCTTCGTATGTATTATTCTTATTTTTATGGTTATTATCAAACTGGGACATTCTAGAGGGGGCAATGCGTTTGTTATTTATTATTTTTATTGGTTGACTGGAGGTCTAAATAGGACCATGCGGCTTCTTTATATTATTTTACTTATTTATGGTTGACTGGGACATTCTAGAGGGGTTAATGCCAGTTTTTTTAATTATTATTCTAATTATTAATTATTTGGGTTGACTGGGACAGTCTAGATAGGCCATGCGGCTTCTGAATTGTTATTCTTATTTACATAATGATGTATGGGTTGACTGGGACCTCCTAGAGGGGCCCATGCGGCTTTTAATTATTATCTTAATTTCTTAATTATTGCTTTGTTGCCTGGACAGTCTGGTTAGGCCATGTGGTTCTTTAATTATAATTACTATTCATTAATTATTATTGAAAATTATTGCAATTCTTATTTTTATGGGTTGAATGGGGAAACTCTAGATTGGATTCTGCGCCTTCTTACTCTCTCTTTATATATTATATATATATATATATATATATATATATATATATATATATATAGTATTTTATATATAAATATATATATATAATATATATATATTATATAGCGTGGGCGTTATTGCGATAAATTATCGCGATAACGGTTTGGGTTATCTGCTATCCGATAATCTTTAGATAATCGGTATCGCGATAATTTTTGTTCCAAACTGCCATCGATAACTATATGGCGATAATTTTTCCGATAACGGTTTCGGGTTATCTGCAATCCGATAAAATCTTTTATCAATTAAAAGAGTATCGCGATATTTTTGTTATATATATATATATATATATATATATAATAATTATTAAATATAATAATTATAATTATATTATTAAATACAATAATATATATATAAATTATATATATATATATATATATATATATATAGGCAAAACTTGCTAAGATTGGTAGCTCCTTTAGAGAGCACCTTATATAAGATGATGGTAATTTAAGATCCATATTTTGAATGAGGTTTTAATAAAGAAGTCACAAAAGTCCCTTCTGTTGAAGTAACAATGTCCCATCTGTTTGAGATACTCTTTCTTTCGTAGGCGAGTTGGCAGTCACGGACTTTTTCCAGCGCGTTTACCCACCCTCCTTGGCCCTGACTCTTCTTTTGCGAAAATTTGTGATCGAATTCTTGAATCGGCAGCCCTTCCTTGAACTTTATCTCTCCTTGCCCAAAGCCTGCGTTTTTAAGTTTGGATGATTTCTGGAGAGAGTATCTTGAGTGAGATTTATTTCTTCTGATTCTTCTTAGTGGTAATTATATCGGACTGAAGAGTATCTCAACAGGACGTTTAAATATTATTTCATTTTGGACTTATGCTAAAATTTTGCTCTCGCAAATCTTAGCATAAGTTAAGAACATAATTAAAATTTTTAGTAAAGTTATATGGAGTCTACATTACTTCCTCGGAGTGAGAAAGTATGTTATAATAATTATAACAAGATATAATAACTAAAATAATAAAATTAAGTACTTTCAATGCAAGCATATCTACTTATGTCCAAAGACATAAGTAGACATACAAACATTTGAAGGCAAAAATAGTATACATGCAATTTGAAAAATATACAAATACGAGTATAACTGGTTTTACAATCCGAATATCTAAACAATTATATATATATATATATATATATATATACAAATATATATATATATATATATATTATATATATATTATATTATATATATATAAATATATATATATTATATATATATATATATATATATATATATATATATATATATATATTATATTATATATATAATAATATATATTATATATATATATACAATATTTGACTAATAAAAAAATACAAGTTTATATATACAGAAAATAAAGGGTGCATTTAAACACACGCATATTTGGTTATAATAACGTTATAAACAAACAATACAAACATTTAAATGGATAAAAAGAAAATGTTTATACACTAATTCTTGATATGGAACACTGAGTTTTCAAAGTTAAAACGCACATCGAATCGAACCGTTAATCGCAAGGAAAGGTCCATATAAGGCGTTTTCTATATATATCATGATTTGATCATGAGCAGAAATAGTTTTCAAGCTGTAGTTACGAGAGAAACATTGCCTGAATGTTGAGACGAAGTTGCTTGAAATTTAGGTCCTTTATTTGAAAAATTTCTTCTTCATACATAAAGGGAGCGGTCCAGAACCTTTTAGAATTCGAAAAAGGAATCAGAGTTCGTAGGGGAATCCAAAATGAATTTCTGCCATAATCCAAACTTAAAATGATGCAAGAAATCCTACCGTAAAGGAAGTTACATATGTAGAGTCGAAGTTGCTTGAAATTTTAGGTCCTTTATTTGAAAATTTCTTCATACATAAAAGGGAGCGGTCACAGAAACCATTTAGAATTCGAAAAGGAATCAAAGTTTGTAGTGGAATCCAAAAATGATTTTCTGGGCCCATAATCCAAACTTAAATGATGAAGAAATCCATGCGAAAAGGAAGTTTGCTATGTCTAGCGATGAATCTCGAACTGTGATAGTTGGTGAAAAGGTTGAAGACAAACAAAATTAGAAATGAAATTTGAAGTCCAGTATCGATAATGTTCGTTTTGCTTGAGTCATTTTCTCCAAGTTTCTGATTGGGATTTTGTGTTATTGTAGTTTTTCTTCATTTTGTTCGTTTTTCTTTGGTATCAGAAGGCGCTGATTGAAGTCTGGGTGTTCTACTACGGGTTCACCAATTATACTGGGGTAAAATTGCTACATTGGTGGCTTCTTTTGAGAATAAGGACCTATATAAGATGATGATGGTATTTAAAGATCCATATTTTGATGAGGTAATTTATGTCAACGATAAGTAAATATTCAATGGAAGTAAGAAGTAAAAGCACTTCTGTTGAGATAATCTTTCTCCGTAGACGAATTAGTAGTCACGGACTTTCCAGCGCGTTTACCACCCTTGACTGACTCTTCTTTTTAGCGAAAATTTGTGATCGAAATTTGGAGTCGCAGCCAGGGATGGCAATTTTGGGGATTTTTTTGATTTTTTTAAAAAAATCAATTTGTGATTTTTTTGGATATTTTTTTTATTATTTGGATTCTTAACGTCACGTGAAATATAATTTGGAAGTTACCAATTATATATCGCGTGACGTTCCGGTTCTGAAAAATGAAAAAAATAAAAAAAAAAACAAAAAAATCACAAATTGATTTTTTTAAAAAAAATCAAAAAAATCACCAAAATTGCCATCGTCGCAGCCCCTTCCTTGAAATTTATCCCTCTCTTTCCGAAAGCTGCGTTTAAGTTTGGAGGATTTCTGGGAGAGAGTACTTGGAGTAGATTTATTCTTCTGATTTTTCTTCTTATTCTGACTATATCTGACTGAAGAGTATCTCAACGGACGGGTTTATATATTATTTTCATTTCGACTTATCCTAAAATTTTGCTCGCGCAAATTTTAGCATAAGTCGAACATAAATTAAAATTTTTACAAATTATAATGGAGTGCTACATATATATATATATATATATATATATATATATTATATATATATTAGTCTATATATATATATTATAATATAATATTATATATATATATATAATATATATATATATAATATATATATATATAATTATAACGATAATTTACAAGGCCAGTGGCATTAATAATAAACATTTTAAATTAAACTTTAAAAGTATACGTTTCGAAAGCGTTGTCGGTTGATTTCTTTTTTTAATTTGCGCTTATTAGTGTAGTGAATTAGTTCCTAAGCTTTTTCAATTATCAGGACGGCACCAGTCGCCGTTGCACTGGATCAAATCCAAGGGGAAAAACAGTGGGCTGCCTGATCCCCACCCTCTTTGTGAAAAAAAAAAAAAAGCCTGATTGACTTGAAGACCAATGCAAACCACCCGTTCTGCCCCCTGTTCAATACCCTCCTTGACGCCACAGACAAGAGGTTTCTCCAGCACCTTGGAAGATGAGGAGTACCTTCTGGCCATTGCCTCCATCCGCGGTTCGGCCTGATGTGGATGAGGTCTTTTGAAGAAAATGGCCAAAAATCAGAGGTCAAGGCCCTGATGGAGAAGAAGGTGGAAGCGTTATTGCGGCTACCGAACTCGAGAACGCCAACAGTACCAGCAGCAGCGATGGAGAGGACATGAAAGAGAAGGACTACTACTCAAGCATCTGTGATGCTGATGATTACACTGAACTAACTCCAGATCAACGTCATAAAGATCAATCAAGAGTAAAGCTGCTCTCACTGTAAATAAGTGGCTGGGCGAAATCGGCAGACAGCCTGTCAGACCTAGCCTTTAAAAAGTGAGAAGGTGCTCATTGATCTGCTAATAAGTAAATACTGCAATGCGTCTAGCGCTGCGGTGGAAGCAATTGTTCTGCTCTGGCAAAGATATCTATAGAGCCAAGAGGAATCTCTGTCAGATGAAACTTTAAATGCTCAATTTTGCTCATGTTTATGAAGGACAAACAAATGCTGCAGAAGGCCAGAACCGTAGTATTTATATTTTTATATTGATAAATTTTATTAACTAATTCTTTGATTTCATTTCAAATCCTTTATTAACCTTTATCTTTGGTTTTTTACATACATTTATAGAATCTGTAATCAGAGCATAAATTAGAATCTAAATTTTATTATAAAAAAGGCGGAACCTGAGAAGCATGAGAAAAAAAATAAATTTATTTAATAAGATATCAAAAGCTTTAACAAGTATATAAAGCAAGTAGCAACATTTTCCATTTTTCTGGGTACGTGTCGGGTAAAAAACTAAAATTTTATATTATAATCCATAAAATAGATGAAAAGAACATGTAAAAAATTTATTTTTACCATTTTCTTAAAAACTAAAGCCGTGTTTTTTTTTTTGTAACATTTTATTTATATAAATTAAATACATAAAATTTACATAATTGATTTATCGGTTATCGCCTTATCGGCGCTATTTTTAACACGAGTTAATCGGATATCGTTTATCGATGATAAGGTTTTCGTTAT
>JABUQX010013443.1:0-20000 GCA_015478945.1 Trachelipus rathkii
TATATATATATATATATATATATTATAATATATTATTATATATAGTACGATATATATATATATTATATATATTATATATATATATATATAATATTATATATATATATATTATATATATATATATATATATATATATATATTATATATATATATTAGTTAGTTAGTTAGTTATTTTAACTGCTACATCAGGGGAAAAGTTACTATTTTATGCTTTCCCGACCAGTGGGCCCAAAAGTGGAAAGGTGCAAAGTTATCAGGGTGATAGTAACACCAGCCTCAGTCTGATCAAGATATTCCAGCCATCAGTGGGCATGGCTAGGCTCAGGACTCACAGACCTACTGTGCATGAGGCGAATAGGAATGTAGGTGTCTGTATGTGTATTAAAGGTTGTACCGTTGTATGTGTTGGCTATGGATGAGTGAGGTGAGGGTATTGAGATTATTGTAATAATACCTATGCATAAACTGTAGGAATTACAGAAAATTCCTACAAACGGATTTTTCGTGTCCGTCTGTGACTAGTCGACAGTACAAATCCGTTTTGACGGGACTCGAACTCACGACTCATAAGCGTGCAAACGCACAATCAGCCCTGGCCACGAGACTCTTATTTATATATATATATATAATATATATATATATATATATATATATATATATATATATATATTTAGTGATGCCCCGAGAGTAATTTTGGCCGGAGGCCGGCGGTCCGGAGGGCGAGAATGAAAGTTTAATTTTCCGGCCGGAGGCGGAGTTCGGCCGGAGAATGAATTTCCATTTACATTACTTCTTTATAATATATATATTATATAATATATATATATTATATATATTTTATTATATATTATATATATATATATATATATATATATTTATATTTATATTGATATAATTATAATATATATAATATGCAAGGATGATCTAAACATTTATCATGCACCTTCCTCGTTCGGATTCTAAGTAGTAACTACTTAGAGATGTTACACTCCTTGAAGAGGCTAAACCCGTGAGGTGTAACTTTATGAAATATAAAAAAGCGTATTTAATTATTATTTACCTGTAATAAATGCGCTTTTAAAAGGAAAATAATATTCATTAATGGTTGGGGGGAAGAAAGCCAATAGGGAGGCTGGAATAAAATACTCTTCTTGAGATGAAACGTTGCTCATGAGGGGTAGCTTGCTTTTAGTGTTGCCAATCTTGATTTCTGCTAAATGATTATTCTTTTTAATTGTAAATAAGTGCAAAATAATGCACAAAGACAATATTTTAATTTTTATAAGCTTTAGCGTTTTTAGTGATATTTTGCATCACTAAATCAGCGCTTTTTAATGTTTATTTCTCAAATCTGTTACCTTCAACTAAGAGCTGGCACCACTGATTGGTTCTTGAAAACAGACAGACGGTGAGCTAAGGTACTTATGCGTTTCGCTCAGGGCATTATATATAATATTGTTAGCTTTGAAAGTTTGGTGTCCGATATTAAGGTGTGTAATAATGTACAGTGCTTTATTTAATAACTAGCCTGTGGTTATTTATTTACCTGATGGATAATTATTTAGATTTCATTAAAGATTTGATTTTTTCTTTTTAATCACTAACCATTGATCTCAAAAGATGTTTTATAATTATCTACATATTACTTATTTATTCCAAAAGCTGTGAAGCAGATGATATTAACAAATCTTTATCTCATCCATCTCTTCATCTTTTATTTATCAGGCTTATTATATATTTATATATATATATATATATATATATATATATATATATATATAATATATATATATATATTATATATATATATCGTATATATATATATATATATATATATATATATATTTATTTTTATTTTTAAAACATTTAATCGAAAAGAATGTAGAAAATCTGTAATTTAATTTCATTCAGGGATACTTTAAGATAGAGAAAGCCGATAATAGTAAGCTGAATGTCTTTGTGCGGTAATGGAATACATTACTAGCAAGAGGAAACCCAAAGAAAGGTTACATTATAGCACAAAGCCTTTACTGCATTATCTTGAAAGAACATAAAAACATATTGAAGAGAGGAAGGAAAGCAAAGTGAAGAGAAAAGTGCGAAAAAGAAAACATGATATACAGACACAGCAATTGATGATCCATGTCCATCCTATATCATCAACTTCTACTCTATTAAAAAAAATTCTTCTCAAGCATATCACTGTTTTCAAATAACTGAGAAAAAGATTTTGGGACATTAATGTAGAAAAGCAAAGAAATTTTATTTCAAATTGGAAAATTATTGTATTGGACAATCTGGCATTTTCTTTTGTAGAAGACATTGGATTTAAGAGTGATTAATAATCACGTATGTCACAATAAAATTCATCAGGAGGTACTTTCAAAGAGATTATCCCAAACAATTATAAAGGTTAATAACAATACAATTCGCTGCAAGAAATTCAAGAAATCATTAACATCATATATTTGGATTTGCTCCATATAAAATGAAACGCTATAAGTATGTCAGGGCATTGGATTGATAAAGATTTTCAAGGAAGAGTGGAACATTACAAATCATATAGTATATAGATATATATTAGCAGAAATATATGTCTAAAAAGTAGGAATACTTAAGAGCTGGGATTAAAAAACAAATATTCATGTTGTCTAACAGATAACGCACCAAACATACAAAAGGTATGAGAAGTGACAGGTGTTATAAATGAGGCATGTTTTATTCATTCCTTACAGTTAGTAATAATGCTATATTTTCTCAAAATCAATTAAAGATTTTTATTTTATGTAGGAAATTGTAGGTGTTTTTAGAATCACCAATTGCTAAGAATTTAACTGAAATTCAAAAATCTCAAATTTGCCAATACATAAGCTTATCCAAGATATGGAAAGATGGAATTCATCATATTAATGGCTGCAAAGATCATAGAGCAAAAATTGCAATACTATAATATTTTCATTCGGAAAACTTTCTAGATATCTTAAATGCAATCACTGGACTATAATGAGAATATAAATTAGATGCTACAACATTGAAGATTCTTAAAGGCGAGTGATGATGATGTAAGAATTATCTTTTTGCAATATCTGCAGTTTAATGCATTGCAAAAAATATTTAGCAAACTTGAAGGATAGCGGTGTCAAAACTATGAAGTAAACATTTAAATTCTGTTTACTGAAGTTTTAGTACATTAAAATAAAGAAGTTTATTAAATTCACCCAAAAATCCAAAAATATACAAATTTCAAAATTATGATCAGTCTCATAAAATCGGCTTTACGGTCAAAGAAGAGTAAAACTTTTATAAAAGCTAAGAATATTAAATTAAGTTCAGATTCTGATGAACAAACTGATGATCAAAATGATCATCTCATACAGATTCTGATTAAAAGAATTTAAAAATGAAAATATAGTTTTAAATGTTAGTTTGTTAAATTTAAAAGCTCTTTAATATTTAAAGATTAGGATATATATATATATATTATATATATATATATATATATATATATATATATATATATATATATATATAATATATATATATATATATATATAAATATATTAATATATATATAATATATATATATATATATATACTATATCATATTTTTCAGTCTTTTGGTCCATATGGCATGTAGTTTAAAGTTCTTTTACCAATTTCATTTACCAATTTCTGTATTGCATTTTTAAAGCTAGGTTTATCAAAAGTGTATTTTGTTAGAGGTAGTCATTTTGATATCAAACCCTTTTAATTTTTCAAAATAATTAGTCATTTAGTAAATGGTGTCATATTTTTTCATATTGTTATATTATTATAAGTTATAATATTTGTTCTTTATTTAACACATCAGACAATTCACAAACATATTAAAGAATTTTTTTAGCATTTTTGTATGAATCAGTTCTTCTAATTAAACTTTTTCATTAAATTTCTCATTATTATTTCATGAATTATAACTATTTTTGTTTTAACACTACTTTTTAAATATATGGTCTCCGGCCGGAGGAAGCGGAGAACTAGTGGTCTCGGCGGAGCGGAGATCTTGAATAAGGCGGAAACTCCGGCCAAGCCGGAGCCGAAGCCGGAGATACCGGTACATCCCTAATTATTATATATATATATTATATTATATATATATATTTATATATATTATATATATATATATATATATATATATGGGGCATGTTAGGTGTGAGAATTGTTAAAATGAGGAATGAACATATTAGAGAGTTTTGTGGTATGAAGAAAGGGATAAATAAGAATAAATTTAGGTACATTGAGATGGTTTGGTTATATGGAAAGGATGGATGATAGTCGGTTGGTTAAGCAGATGTATAGTGGTGAGTGTGTTGGGAATCAGCCAGCTGAGAGACTGAAGAAAAATGGATTGAGTCAGTAAAGGAAGGAATACCTGGAGAAATGAGTTTGGCACAGATGAGGTGCATAATAGGAGTGAATGGCGGGGTTTTGTGAGGGGGTATGGTTGTGGTCCATGTGGCCCAAAGGATGAACCCCACATTCACGAGATGCCATAGTGAGAGTCCGTCATGGTACCATGAAGCTCTAGGGTGGATTTTCTGACTGTGACGAGTTCTCACTAAAAGGTATAAAGGATGCAGTAAGGCTGGGCTTTCTTTTCGACTTGCATCATATTCTTATACTACTTTTCTGTTTCTGGTGCATGTTACACACCTTACCCCCAGTCTTTCCTCATAACCCATATTGTGTTATAGCCTATCATTGAAAAGACCTTGAAAATGCTACAAAATACAGCTCTCGGTGTTCTAGCTTAACTTGAAGAGTTGCTTTCTTAATTTGAATATATGCTGGTCTCACATTTTCCAAGATTTTTCTCAAACTTTACATGGCCATAGTTTCTAAATGGTTTGAAATATTTTCTGAAATTTGGTATTATTCATAGTCTCCACAAAGTTAACCATTGTTGAAAATTTCATGGAAAGTGGAGATGGTGAGGTTAAAACCCTTTGTTGATTTGATGCAGAATGACCCTATAACAAAGTTATTAAAGCTTGTAGTGTGGTTAGTATGTAGTTGTAGACTTTGTGTATACTATGTAAGTTATTGACAAGCCCTAGGGTGCTTTGTGGATTTGCAAGAGCATGTTTGGTGACTGGTTCTATTACCTTGACTGGGATAGTCTCGATATGCCCATATAGCTTCTTACTGTCTCTATTTCTGTCCGAATTTGGGTCACGAACTATATATAGATAAAGTTAAAACAAAATATGATATACAAATAACAAGCTATTTAATAACCTATTCAGATTTACTGCTACAAAGCCTAAAACGTAATACTAAATAAGGAGCACGACAAATACCACAGTACCACTCCCAAAATCGGATTTAAAAGAAAATCCAAGCAAAACATGTAGGGATACTCAAAAGTATCGATATATCAATAATTTATATTTTGCGATATATTGAAGAAGAAAATTGATATGTTTCTTCTCGATATATCGAGCTAAAAAGGCGTTTTCGATTTTGCACTTTTGCTAACGAAATTTAGGAAAATGCTAAAAAGTCGTTCGATTATGTCAATTTTAGCACAAATTTAGTAAAATGCTAACGAAACGTTAGTAATTTCCTAAATTCTGTTAGGTTGCTCTTTCCCGTGCTTACCGAATTTTAGGAAAATGCTAACGAAAAAATGTAAACAAATAAGATTGCGGCGTAGTAGTTCTTTGATTTGATGAATGTTTCATTCATGAAATTAGCTTTAAATTTAATTTCTTACAAATCGATAAACTCCATCACAATAGTTGATCATTATTTGTTATAAAAAACTTGTTATTTTTTTTTATTTTTGTTTATTCAAACAGTCTCATTTAGAACGCTGATCAAATTTTGTAAACAATCGTCGATTATGCGATTCGTGCTAAATGGATTAGATTTTTATCGAGTGTTAGCACAAATGCAAAATGGAAAACGCCTTTAATGCCTAACGGTGTAGTAATTTATTATTTGGTTTCTATAATTTTTATATCTTTAATGTAGACTGTAAATTAATAAAAATACATCTCTAGTTTATAGAGTTAATTATTAATATATGACAGCTTAGAAGACTAGTGTGAATATTTAACTAGACCAGTTGTTCAACAGGTCTGAGAGTTATATTAGGATAAATATAATTAAAATTATAGTACTTCAACCCACTGTTATAAATTTCCGATCATCTTGTGATCTTGTGTGTGTTTTTTAATTGTACCTTTCCCTGGAAAATTTCCCGCCAAAAAGCAAAACAAATATATTATGACTTTGAATATAACAAAAGATTATTTTTATAATCAAATAGTTTAGTATTTTCTCTTCGAACTAAATTTTGAAGGAAGTCTAATATTCTCTTTTATGCTTTGTTTTACTTTTTGGAGGAAAATTTTCCCGCGAAAGGTACACTGCATACATACCTAAACACGCACGCACACACACACCAAAGTTTAATATGTTATGGTAAACCATAATGCCATAATATGGTAAACTTTGCACACACCTACACTCACGCACTCACACACAAGATGGTCCTAAAATTATAACATTGGATTGAAGTACTATAATAATTTTAATTATATTTATACTATGCTCTAATTGTATTTTTTTATTACTGAAAGTGATTTGAATCTGCATAGATTAAATCTACTAATTATATAGATGAAATATACTTATTAATAATTAGGTAATAATTAGAATTAATTAGTATATTAACTAATTTTAAAAAATAAAATTTGTGCATAAAAAATCAAGAAAACCAAACAAATCAAAAAGTCACGTTAAAAATCAATTGATTTAAGAACCTGTTACTCCGAAAGTATAACAGCTATTAAAAATCCGAAAACACCATAGTATTCCTCACGTAAAAACCTTTCTAAAAAATATATGAATCACTTTTCTACGACTTGTATTTCAGGAGGAATGTCTATTAAATCATTTGATTTAATTCGTGCCAACCCTGCCAGTACAGATAGTGTATACTAGCAAATACTGGTAGATGGCTAGGCATTCTTGTATTTTACTTGCGAATTTTGCACATCCGCCTCACAAAAAGTGGAATTAGTTGAAGTTTAAATTTTTTGAATAATAAGGTGTAAAGAAAAAAGCAAACTAAAAATTACATCAAAGCTAATGAATTATATTTATACTATGTTAATAATCTCGTAATTTGACCGTGATCTGAGTACGACCATGCCTGCTAGAGTAAATAAAGTAGTTAGTCGTGACAATTGTACATATATCACTTTTTTAAAACCTTATACTAAATAATTTTACGTTTTAAACATTCTTTTGCTACATTAATTAATCATCTTGTTTTAGGTTTGAATTTTGTTTCTGGAGTTCAAGCTAAAGTTATCAAATTGGCGTTTCATAAAAACTCTATATTTACTTCCACATATTTCGCTTATTAATTCAACTTAACATTTTAGTATTTTGGCTTTGTTTATTTTTCAAATTCGTTGTTAAATTCTGTTAGTATCGAAACTTTGCTTTACGCTATGGATTGTGTCTGTGAAAACGTTTAGTTTGAAATTTCTTTTTATCAATATAGGCCCCACGAGATGGTAGCCTTTCAACGTATAAAATCATGTAAAATATTTCATTTTGCAAAGTCAAATTAATTAAGTCGAGGTAAGTTTTTATAAAAACTATTATATACTTCCACATATTTCTTTCTGTTTGCATTTAGTATTTGTATAGAAGGATATAGTATTTTATTTAGGAATTTATAAACTATTTGCTATATCAGTATTTTATTTTATATTTAAGGGAATTATATTTTTGTCTACATGTGGTATCCATTTTCACTAAATTTCACTAAAAAATCACAATGTCTTGCGACAATTGTGGACTCACTTCTAATTCAAAGCGGTACTATTTAGTCGTGTTTGTGTAATGTAATCAAAGTTAATAATCAAAATGTATAAGCCTCTACTTTTTCATTCTTTCGGATATTTTCACTAGCATCCTACCTCTGTTCTCCTTTCGCACCAATCAAATTTAACCTAACTAAGATTTTAAGTGATAGATTACTAAAACCAAAAGGCAGAGTTATCTATGGATATCTAGATCTTATTCAAAGAGCAAAAAAATCTTTGAAATCTACAAATTCAGGTAAGGCTAATGTAGATTCACAATTGTACTTATATATCACTTTTTTAAAACCTTATATTTTTTCAACTAGCTTTAAACGTACAATATTAAGTTTCTAGGTAATTTGAATAAAACTTGATTATCTTAAAAATAATAATAATGAAAACAGTAATAACATTTACTTATTTTTTTTGTTTTACAATTTAAATTAGGGTTGGCCGAGCACCGGAATTTTTCGCACGGCACCGCACTACACTAGAGTAAGTGCATCACTCCTCGCACAGCTCCTCACCTCTGTGTTTCAATGCGCACCGTACCGCACCGTACCGCACCGCACCGCACCGCACAGGGACACTGGAATTGTGTGCCGCACCGCATCTGGTGCTTCGGCCAACCCTAATTTAAATACATCATTTCCTATTTACTATTTTACAATATATATTTTATTTTGTAAACTCAGTTCGTAATCATGCAAATCTTCTTCAATATTTTTTGTTGAGCGTTAAGTTTTATTCACAGATTAATTAAAAGAAAATCAGATATTTCACTCTGAAGCTACCTTTAAAAACAAGAGCTAACTTTTCCCAAGTTTTTTAAATTAAAATTACTTAAACTTTTTATATATAGCAAAATTAAATTTTTGTATAATATACAGCAGCACTGCCTGCAAGCCTTCCTTGCATACCTTTTACATATACTCCCGAAATATATTTTGCGTTAAAAATATTCGATACTATAAAAACCGTGCTATTATATACTTCCACATATATATCTTCTATTTTGCTTATTTTAATAGTTTATTTTAGGATATAAAAATTATTATATACTTCTTTTCTTAGTTAATTCTTTTTAGTCTCTTTTAAGATAAATAAAATATTGTGTATGTTTTTTATCGGCGCAGAATCTTCTATTTATTAGTTTTAGCGGAATTTATATTTTCATCTACATGGTATATCCATTTTCACTAAATTTCACTAAAAAATTACAATAAGGTTTCACTTCAAATTCAATAGCGGTCCTAATTAGTCGTAGCTTTGTGAAATAAAATTTTATAACAAAAATGTAAAGTGTTAGGAGGTAAATTGTATTTTCCTTTCTCAACCTTTATCCACTCTATTCTCTTTACTCATAATCACTTATAGAACATTCCTCAAGGGTCCAAAAAATGTTTTGACTAACCAACAACTCAAGGTAAGACTTATGTTGAACACATTGTACTTATATATATTAATTTTTTTAGTTTAATAAATTTAAGACTTTTTGTTTATTTAATTGCTTTTTTTTTAAATTTTCGTTAATTGTGTAATCTATATAGGTTCAACGAACGGGTTTGTTGTAAGTTCTTGATAACTCGTGCTAGCAATATTTCAAATTATAATCAAGCAATCTCCGAGGCTAATAGCAGTTTCGATATTTTGTGTATTATTAGTACAAATTACATTAAATTAGGTTTATTTGAACTATGAAAATATTAGAGACGGTAGAAGCCAATGGGCCTACGAGACTAGCTATTGGTTTTGTCCTAAGTTTAGTTAGTTCTAGTGTATTTAATTCAAATTTTGGTAAGAGTTAGAAAAGCAATGCATAGTTGCCTATCCCTTTTAGTGTTTTCCTCAAAAAATCAAGCTCAAAGGCCTTGTAGGGCTAGATCATTTTCAACTCAAAATTTATATTTTTTTTTGTCGTCTTCTAGACCTTTTCATTAAAACTCAAACAGAATCCCCAGGAGGAAGTTAGAACCCTTGAAATTTTCCTCAAAACTCATTCAGAATTATTAGGACAGAAGTTAGAACTTCAAATTATTAGTTGTTTTTTTTTTTTGTTCTAATAGACTTTTCAAAATTCAAATAAATTAATTTGGCCTGGTGATAGGCTATCTTTCATTATTTCATCTTTCTACAAAGTTTTATTCCTTGGGTCATTCTAGCCAAATTTCAGCAAAAATGTTGACTCAGAGATACAACCCTCTAGAAAAGTAATAAAAAATTAAGCAATAGTATCAAGCCATTTCATCCCTCAAGGCACAAGTAGATATTTATCTTGGTCAGGTAGAGAGTAGGCCTATAGATAATAATAAGATAAAGATGCAGTTTATGTAAAATATTGTGGAGCTTGTAAAGTCGTTGTTAAAAGATATTCAAACAAACGGATACAAATATTATAAAATTTTAATGCTAAAAGACCCCCTCATTTCCTGAGTTTCATAATAAGGAGTTGGGTAGTCAGATTCAGTACCAATGCTCATTAAATAAATTAAGTGAATTAATTTAAATGGGATCAATTTCAACCCTCAAAAATTACTTGCTCTCATTTGAGTGAGTCCGTTCTTTGAGCTATAGATTGTGGTTTCTTTGAGGCAATGAAACTGAAAGTTTGCTTTTAAAACTTTCATTTCAAATTTAAGAGAGTTTCTTAGATTTACAGAAAAATTTAAGTGAATCCATTAAACTTCACTGCTTAAAAAATAAATTAAAGGGATATGCGTACTCTCTGATTCAGAATCTTTCAATTTGTGATAATAATTATAATAAGCTCTTGAACTTCTTGATAAAGAGTTTTTAGATGAGATTTCTCTTTGATGAAATTATTAAAAAAAATAATCAACTAAATCAGGGTAATTGGTAACGTATAATGCGACTAGGGTTTACTTAATGATATCAGAACATTAATATTTGAACTTGAGTTAAAACCTCAAATATTTTGAGGAGTCTCAGGATTTAGTAGTATTAGTCACATAGTTTTTAAAATTACCTAATGTGGTAGTAAAGGAAATTAATCGCAAGTTGAATACCAATTACCTGATTTAAATCAAATATTCGATATCTATTCCGGTGTTTCAAAAATATTGTTAAAACGTCAAATTCATAATAAAGGTCAAAATTTTCATCAAGTTCTCCATGATAATAATTAATTAAAATTAAAAAGTGATTTTTTGGGATAAGCCTAATTATCAATTTAAAAATAATGAAATCAAAGACAAGTGAGTTCTTAAAATTAGTATTAGAACCTGACTCAATTCTGCTTTTGCAGGATTTTAAACTCATCTAATGAAGTTATGAAATGAGCTTCTCCTAGTATTGATTCCTTCACTTCTAAAATCAAAGGTTTTCAAAATCTTGTAAGTTTTGTTCATTCACAAGGTCATGTGATGACCAATTGAATGTTTATCAAACATATGAGTTAAGAATTAAGTTAATGAATAAATCTATGTTCAAATGTTCACGTACTCAAAACATACCGCTGAATCGTGTTGGACTGAGGAGCAACTTTTTTTCAGTTGCCAAGTAAAAATAAAGGAAGTAATATTACTGCTGCTTTTTAAGCAAAGGAAAAGTTCCACTCCTCACAAATGCATGTCTTAGTTTTAGCCAAAGTGCAACAATTTATATTTGTTGCCATCATTACTATAAGGATTGGTAGAGGTAAGTTTCAGCTTCAGTTCGATGTCTAGTCGACTGTGACTTCAAGAGTCCTACTTCTAAAAGAGTGCTTGCAAAATTAATATATTGTAGAGATACAAGCACTCAATACGAATCTAAAGGCTATTTAGGTGTTACCACCCGCAGTTTGAAAGAGAATGTTCTTGATGTATATGGACCAGTCTTGTTTCACTCTTCCTCTCTTGGTTGATGAGGATCTTCAATTAAGTTAGAGATTAAGTTCGTAGATCGGCTCTGATTTAATAAGAAATAAATCTTACAATTGGCTGATTTGTTATAAAGAGTCTAATAACTCATTTTCTGATTTGATGCCTTAATTGGCATTGATTTATTAGAGTATTTTCCGTCATAGAATTGATTATAATGTTATGTGGATCTATTTTTGAAGTAAGAGATGGTTTATTATTGCCATTTGAAAATATTACTAATTTTATATAAATGATCAATAAGAGTTTCAATCACATCAAAAGCTAAATTCGAAAAGTTAAAATCAAAATCTAAATTCAAAATCAATTTTTAACCATACTTTGGCTATTGCAGTCTTAATCCGATACATTCTTATTTTATACTTTAGTACATCCACATACGTTCCGAGGTAGAGCAAGGATTGGAAAACATGTTCAAATTGGAGTCCTTTGGTATTGAAGGTATGCGCCCTCGATTTTGTTGTTGGAGGTGTCCTGCAGCAATACCTGAAGGATTGTTTTCCTCGAAGAAGTTGCAACCAGCTGAAACTCCTTCAACGCTTTCGGGAGAGAACTGCTTGCGATTTACCTGGTTGTACCCCACTTCATGTATTTCTTGAATGGACGAGAGTTCCATGTCCTCACAGATCCTAAACCGAACACTTTTGCGATAGCTTCGAGACACGAGGTGACCTCACCCAAAGAGGACGTTTGCTTGGGTATGTGTATTCACCGTGGACATTGGTTCGCTTAAGGAATTAATAATCTTATAGGATGTTCTCTCTCACATTGAAGTTATCTCTATATCCTCTCAGGCATTGGAATACCCTTCCCTTCCCCAGGACACTTCTCTGCAACTCAGGTGGATTTTCCTTCCTGACATTATGAAACAACAAATCAGCAACTTGTCAGCAAGTTCCCCTCACTCTTTCACTCCCACTGCTTTTCGCAAACCTTTCTTTCTTGCTCTTCACTCCCTTTCTCACCCCGGTTTTGTAGCCTCTCAGAAGTTGGTCACGGCTCGTTTAGTGTGGCCCGGTATTAATACACATGTGAAAAAATGGGCTCGTGAATGTCTCTCTCACTAGCGTTCCAAGGTACACACACATCAGAGCACCTCTGGTAACTTTCTCCCACCTGGGAAACGTATTGAGGTTCCCATCGACATAGTCAGTCCTCTCCCCCCCCCACCTTCTGACGTAATCAATACATCCTTACGTGTGTTGATCGTTTCACTCGTTCGCCGGAAGCCGTACCTCTCAAAGTTGTTACTGATGAATCCATAGCCAAAGCTTTTATGGTTCACTGGATTGCACGATACGATATCCCTCTTACCGCTACCACGGATCAAAGTATGCAATTTGAATCTTCCATTGAAGAGATTTAGTGAGCCTCCTCGGCACTGAACGCAACCACAAAACAGCGTACCACCAGGCGGCAAATGAGCTTGTAGTGTGTTTTTATCGCCAGCTTAAGGCATCGCTTACAGCACATCATCTACTTGAGCGTTGGACTGCAGCTCTTCCTCTTGTTCTTCTGGGCATACGCACTACTCTCAAAGATCTTCGGTGCACAGTTCCAGAGATGGTTTATAGCTCTCTCGCTTACGTTGCCTGATGAATTCATCTTTCCCTTTCGTACGATCACGTCTCTTCACCTTACCCTTGAAGAGCTGTGCAGTTATGATGGAGTTCAACACTCTCACGCTACGGCAGATGTTCACTCTTTCATTACGAAGACTTGCCTACTACAGACACGGTTTTTCGTTCGGCTATGAGCGAACAGTGAACTGTCCCTGCAACTCCGTACGATGGGCTCTTAAGGGTTTCAGTTGTATTGAGAAGTCATTTACGCATCTCAGCGCCTACGCTCAGGGCGCGGGCGGGCAAAGTCCATTGCATTGATCCTCGTCAGCAGCCTATCTCCGGAACCCACAGAATTTACTGCACCTCTCAGCTGCCGATTCTCTCTTCCCCAAAACCACCCTTTACATCTGCTTCGTCTCCTCCCATTGTTTCATCTTCTTCCCCATTTTCCCAAGCACCGCTTCTTCGCTCCAACGTCCAGCCCACCTTTAATGAAGCTCCTCACAACGCCCTCTTGCCATGATGTTTGGCGACCACGTCTTTTTGCATATAGAAGAGTCGCGCTGTTAGGTTGAAGATTTCGCTAACCTAGGCCGATGATTTCTGTTTATTCTTCACAGAAAATACTCTGTAGGGGTTTGCCTGTAGCCGAAGCTGGAAGCGCATCCGCTGGCAGCCCATGGCAAGTTTACGCACGTTGTTTTCCCCGTTTCGTAGGGCTATATGCTACCTCGCTAAGGCTGAGCGTGTACTGCCTGTCACTAGTTCATTGCGCTTTAGGGCATAATCGTGTAGGATAGTCTCAATAATACATTAATAATTATATTACTACTATATACCATATATATACCTATATATATATATAGATATATATAGTGTGTGTATATATTATTATATATAATATATTATATATTATTATATATTATATATTTTTATATATATATTATATTTATATATATATATTATATATGTATATATATATATATATATATATATATATAGTAATATATATATTTAATATATTATATATTATATTATTATATATATATATATATATATATTATATATTTTATTTATTATATATATACATATACGTATTAAATATATATTATATATATAATTTATATTATAAATATATTATATATATAATATAATATAATATATTATATATATATATATATATACTATATATATTATATATATATAATATATATATATAAATTACAGACTTTTAAAACGCATTTAAAATAATATTTGCAAAAGGGAAAAGAATATTATTTTTTAATGGGAGTTAGTTCTCGCGTTTCGAAACGCTATTTCGCTTCGGTTTTACTCTTCGGACTAACATTTTTTCGCTTATTACTTAGCAAATAAATATTATAAGTACACACGTGGGGAAAAAGGCTAATTTGAACGTCTCACAGATCCTCTTCTTCTTTTTTCAAATTTTTTTTCAAAAAAAGATTTTCCTGCTTTTTTGTTTATAATCTCTCATGTGTAAGGGATCAATAATTGAAAATTCTTCGGACAATGTGAAATTATTTTTGTTGAATGAAATTACGACTCTATAAGATGATTTAAACTTTTTTCTTTGGAAAACGACAAAAATCAGTTCGTCCACAATCAATATCGTGGTCATTTTCGGACTTATGTTTAAATATTGCATTAATATGCATTGCTCTAACTCCATATGTTTGCTCTTTTTGTTCTGGTTTTAAGTGTTTTATAAAGTCTCTCATAATAGGAGTGACTATGGCACATGAGCAAGGTATCTGTATTAAACGCTCTCCTTGATATCTTCGGCGCTTGTGGTATTATTGTTAATGCAGAAGTCGTGTATATGGTTTTTCGCGGGAAACTGAAACTATATTAATAACTCAAATATGATTAAACATGAATTTAAGTTTTAGTAGTTGGGGGAAAAAGGACTATTTTAATATTTTCAAATTAACAGGGAGTTTTCTCTCAGACAAGAAAATTTATAAGTTGTCTAATGTTTTTTTGTTTGATGACAGTAAGGGGATAGGCCAGTTTTCGGAGTATGAAAAAATAAAATTAATTTTCTTTTAGGAATGGTGGATCGCAATAATGATTGCTCTGAGACCGCAGTTATAAACAATATCTTTTCTTAAATATATTGGGATGGAATGAAAATAATGAAGTGAGTTGGTTTGTTGGGTGGGTTTACCCGATAAACTCTATAGATAGATTAAGTTCTGTTGTTTTATGCATTAAATCTAAAATGGAATTGTCCTTATTGTCTCTAGAGTAAAAGCAATTTGTAGGGGTTAATATGTTGAGTAAGAAACTGTTCGAGCTGAAAATAGGTAGGTACAAGCGGCAATACATAATCGCTACTCCTCCATGTAAATACCTGTGAATAAAGAGGAACCCGCGGAAGGAGTCTTGTTTAAAACTCCATATATATAATAGCCATAATGGGGTCAAGCGCCCCCATGCTTGCTGCCAATATTGGCGATCAAATGAATTTGTTGCGAAATGAGAAAGCATTTTTATACAAACTTGGAGGCACTTAATGAAGTCACTTATGGGTATTGGAACCATGTGTGGCATCAGAAACTCTGTCAAAAATTCTAATAGTTGTGGAATAGGGACATTGGTAAACAAACTGGTAACATCAAAGCTAACTAAACAATGATTGTATGGATAGATGTCATAATGTACCACCGAAGCGCGAAGTCTCGAGGAACTATCGGCGGAGGGCTTGCTTAGGAGGGGTTTATAAGATCCGCTTTGGTCTTGCCATGTGCCATTAGTTCTATTAAATGGAGAGCTTTGAACATCTTAAAACCAGAAAAGAGCACATATGGGGGAGGTTAGAGGGGCAATGCAAGTAATGAAATATTTAAAACATAAGTCCGAAATTGACCACGATATTAGATTGGGGAGAAGCTGGCTTTTTGTGTTTTTTTCAAAGGAACAGTTTAAATCACTGCTAGAGTCTTATTTCATTTCTAACGAAAATAATTACAATTTGTCCGAAGGATTTTTTAATATTGATCCTGTCACTGAGAGATTTATAACAAAAAAGGGAAGATCTTTTTGTTTTTGAATAAAATTGAAAGAGAAAGGATGTGAACGTCAATTGGGGTTTTTCCCAGGTGTACTTATAAATTTTATTTTGCTATAGTAATAAGGAAAAATTTAGTTCCGAAGAGGAAACCGAGCGAATAGGTTTCGAAACGTAAACTCATAATAATATTCTTGTTTCTTTTTTTCAAATATTATTTAATGGTTTTAAAGTCGTGTATTTTTATAAATAGAGTTCGAGTGTTAAGTTTAGAACTCTTTAAACTTGAAACCATTTTTCTTAATTATTTTTTCTTTGCTGTTCCATTTAATAAATATATTTATAATATTATATATTTTTATTATTATCTATTATATATAATCTATGTATATATATATTATATATATATCTATATATATATATATATATCTATATATATATATATTTATCCACATATAAAAAAATCTAGAAAAATATTTTCACTATCATATTTCTTATTTATATTCATCTATATATTATCTATATATATTATATATATTTATTATATATATATTTATTATATATATATATATATTATATTTTATATTTTATATATATATATATATATATTATATATATACTAGACAGTCATTCTAAATGTTAGGTAAATTAATAATGAAATGAATTAAAATAATTTCTTTTGCATTTTTTATTTACAAACCTATTGAATAATCATTTTCTTCAATTCTCGCTAGTTTAGCTTAGTTTTAGGAAGAATAAAGTTTGTCACTTTCAAGAAAAAAAAAAGAAAAAAAGCAGGGAAAAAATTTCCAGCCTTTCATTGAAGTTTTTTATCGGCGATAATTTTTTCTTCAGGTTTAATTTTCATTATTTTCTTATTAGTATCCAATTACTTATTAAAAAATACCATTTTGACAATTGAACTATATTGTTTATTTCCAGATGAAGTTGGTAATGAAGAGAAACATTTTTCTGAAGACACTTATAGTAATAAGTTATAATATCAAAATGATATCTATAATATATTTATATTATATATATATATATATTTATTATTATATATATATATATATATATATATATTATATTATTATATATATATATATATATATATATGTACTATATATATACTATAATATATATATACTGTATATATATTACTATATATATATACTATATATTATATATATATATATATATTATATATATATAATATAATATATATATTATATATATTATATATATATATATAGTATATATATTATATATATTATATATTTAATAGGTAGAAAAGTTGAAGGCGAGACACGTTTTGTAATTTGATAGAGTGTGAGGCCAAGGTGCAGCTAAAGGGTCTGCGCAGTAGGTTAGCAGGGTTCGGCGCTGCAAAATCACAATGTTTGTTACGTAAGCAGGGGGGCCGGGGGTGTTCGATCTGTCTCAATACAGTGTATAAGTCCCTTTCGCACGATGAATGCCTGAACGATCTGGCATGCTCTCGATGGGCGGAGTGAATGTCCTGAGAACATGATTTGATCCATACGTCGTTGCAGTGCTGTCGCAGGCCGGGAGGGTTGAAGTGCCGGTCCGAGTTGACGATTTCTCGCACAATGTTGATTTGGTTGAGGTTGACTATTCTGGATGTATATCCAACGCGTAGTTTTGAACGCGTATACTAAGGAGTCGTTTCACTAATTGGTTTTGTGTCGGTCTTGCATGTCTGCATTAGGAATGAGTACCGATGTGGGTGGCATATGGCACGATATACTTGGTTCGAGGATGTCCTGTGTATACATAGGGCTAAAGGAGGCAATTGAAGTTGGTGCAACTCCCCGTAGGCCGGATAAAGAGATACCTCCCCAGATCATAACCGACCCATCACCGTCGGCACCTGCAGCAAATTGCATTGCGCGAACCTCTCGTGTCATCGGTTATCTGGCAGGCCCAAGTCGAGGCGTCTTGTTCGTAGGAGCCCATTGCCATATCGGTCAACCTCCTAATAGATGTGTTGTCGGCTAAATGCAGTCCCACCTTCATGAGCGTGGTGTGCGGATAGAGATATAGACAGTCAATCGGGGTCGATATTATGTTCGCAACGAAATCGACGCACTGTATTGTCACTCACAATGGTGACGTGTATCTCCCTGTATCTGCAGATGTCCTGCCGTTGTGTGGCGCTCTCGTAATCCGCAGACGTATTATTCGGTTTTCCGACGGGTGTCGGTTGTCCCTGACTACCATATCCTCGCCGTACGATATGTGTCAGGTTTCTGTATAGTTGGACACCCGTGCCAATCGTTGTGTGCGCTTCACCGCTTCGACAAGTGGCCAGATACAGTGTCCTTTTGGGTGGTGTTATTATCCTACACATAATGTCTTGACAGTTGAGCACTATCCTCTCCATGTTTATTGGGTGCTTCGTCCGTGAATGAATCCCTGCGCTCTATATAGCCGCTATAACTACTAACGCCTACTTTTACGTGGTTTATGTTTTCTACATTTATCGAGTGAACGGCAATATGGAGCGAATTCTTGCGGGGTGGTTAAGTAATTACACTGAACACTGTCGGTCTGTGTTGATGTGGAGTTTCATGGGAATCGGGGCCTTCCGTTCCTTTGGATAAGCATTTACCTAGTGGTGCGTTATTTTTGACGAGTAGTATTATATATATATATATATATATATATATAATATATATATATTATATATATATTATATATATATATATATATATATACTTATATATATACATATTATTATACAATATATAATTATATATATATTTATATTATATAATATATAATACTATCTATATATATATATATATATATATTATATATATTCTATATATATATATATATATGATATATATATATATATAGAAAAGAAGAAAAGGATAAAAGAAGAGGTAAATGAAAGTTTGGAAGGAATGGGGACTAACAAAGGAATAGGAAGCTCTTCTGGAGGAAGCGAGAAGGTTAAGAATGAGAATTGGGGGAATCTGCTTAGAATAAAGACTAGGGATGCTGTTTTGTGGACTGATGAAATGGATGTGTGAAGTGTGGAAAGACACCTTTGAAATATATATAATATACCAGTATGAAGAAGGTGATAGTGAATGTGTGTGGGTTTTATTGTTAAAGAATGATAGTATTTTGAGGGTGAGTCACTGTAGGATTTTAGGTAATAAATCGAGTGTGAAAGTTGAAGATGGTAATCTGCAGCTATGGATGAAAAACTGGTGAATGATCAAGAATAGAGCGGGATGGTGATTGCTTGGTTTGAGGTGTTTACATAAAGGTTTATGTTGGTATAGTTTCGAGGGATTGAAGGAGAGCCAGTATGTACCTTTTTAACGGTTTGGAGATTGGGGAACTGGCAGACTATAGGGGAACTAGTTTATAGAGTGTTGTGGGAATATATATGCTGGTAATTGGTCGAAGAGTGGGCGAGTGACTGAAGACTTGAATTGGTAAAGCAGAAGTGGCTAGGAGTGGTAGAGGATGTGTGATCAAATCTTTACATTGAAACAAATTATTGACAAAATGAGGAGAAGAAGAATAAATTGTATTTAATTTTTTTATGGATTTGCAACAGGCCTATGATAGGATTAATAGGAAGCTCTATGGCAGGTAGTTTAGTAATATATAGGTGTTT
>JABUQX010013443.1:25000-26071 GCA_015478945.1 Trachelipus rathkii
AAATTTTAAACCTTTTTCTTCGTCCATTTTTTCACTGACGTAGATTTTCGACACACGTTTTTACAGACCATATGGGGAGGCCAAGACTTATCTTGGTCTCTCCGAGTTTCATTCAAAGTATGCCAGATATGCTTGCTTTACACAGTTAGTAATATTTCTTCTTAGGTTCTCCTGGCAATATTCACGACAGTATGTAGCAGAATACATTGGGGTTATTCAAACCGGCTCTTCGTGAAGTACTCATAGTGTTCCTGAAAATAGAAAAAAATAAGTATATATAAAGGGGTACCGCGCTTAAAAACGAAATAAAAGCGATATTACTGTAAGTATGCATTAAAAAAGATCTTTGTATAAGAGTATGATCTGAACACCTGTATCTCAAGAACTAGAGCGAATCTTGGAAAACTAATGTCATTTTCTGAAATCGGCAGGCACCGCGATAAATTATCGCTATAATTTATCGCGATATTAATTTTAAAAGGCCAAAAAAAAATTTTTTTTTGTTGGCCAGTTGATAATTGATTTTTTTTTTTGTATAATATTCGATAGTGGAGATATATATATATATTTAATCATATATATTTAAATATATTATACTATCTCGTGATACTTAATATAGAATTCGCTCTCTATGCCTAATGTCTGACATACGATTAGTAAATGGGTATAAAATTTCGAACTAAACATATTGATTATATTATTTGGTGTGATATGTGTGTGATACGATACTTAAGATATAAGGTGATTGGTGCAATATAGATATTATAGGTGTAAATAAGTGTGTCTGGTAAGAATGACATAATGTTATTATTATGCTATTGAAGTGATGATTAGATAGGAATATTGTAAGTAATACAATTAGCAGTGTATTTAATTTTATTTTTAAATTAAAGCTTGATTTTATATTCATCAACAATTTTGAGGCCGGCAAGTTATTAAGTGTGACCTGTATTCATAATACGCTTCTAATCTAGAAACTAGGTGGGGTTGCAGCTGCATACCTTAGTATGACTGCGCACTAACTACCTAGGCAGGGGCATTTTATGAAAAACGTGGTAAATGGGGAGAGTT
>JABUQX010013444.1:2500-12500 GCA_015478945.1 Trachelipus rathkii
GGTCCTATTCTGTTTTACGACTGCGTCAGTTTTAATTTTTTTTTGTTTTTTTTTTAAATATATGCTACTATATGATAACAAAAATGTCAATTTCAGTGGTAACGGACATGAATAGATTCAAAGTTCGAAGTATTTTTAATAATTTTTAAAATCACATTTTTGTTAATATTGTTTTAAAAATGAAATATCTCGAAAGGTACGACACTTACAGAAAACCAATTCATATTTGGAATCAGCGTATAAAGCTTATTATAAAATGTAAAAAATACTAAAAAAACGGCAAAAAAAAAAAAATTAGGGGGCTCGAGCCGACGGGGGAACAGAGGGGGGGACGTTTTCCACACCCCGTAGGGGAGGGGGGGAAATAGTCCTACCCTGTAGTTCCCCCGGAAGGCCGAGAGACCCCGACTCCTGCCATCTAAAAAAAATTAAAACTGACGGAGTTGTAAAACGTAAAAGGTTCTATATATTTTTGAATCAATGTCCGTTACCAACTTAAATTGATTATTAGGATCATATACTAGAAATATATTTAAAAAAAAAACAAAAAAAAAATTCAAAACTGACGGAGTCGTAAAACAGAAGAGTTCCTATATATATACATACAGGGTGATTCAAAATTATGGCTAAAATTTTTGGTTACTGATAAGAAATGCAAAAATAAAGGTAAATGTTCCCATAAAGGTATGACGTAATGAGAAATGCTTAGTTTTCAGTCTGGCAGTCTGTAATGTGTTTTTACTAAATATCTTGTATCTACGAAACCAAGTAAGTTAAAAATTCTAAATTTAAAAATGGCGGACGTTAAAAGTATTTGAGGAACGAATAACTCATTCGGAATATGAGGTGTAAATAAATATTATTATATTATAGGTTTAATTTTGTACAACATAAACATACTGTTTCTAAAGCACCTACAATTGATATCTAAAGACTAGAGATGATGTTGAAAATGACCTCCGTTGTTCCCAATGTACGAGTCCAGGCGTCTTCTCATCGGGGATTGGTCGGACCCGTTTCAAAATATTCCGGAGTCTGTTTTGATCGTTTTCAATTCGTTCATATCCCCTAATCGTAGGTCTTCAACGGTGTCGATTGGCGAAGAGTTAATACTAGGTTTTGATGTCACCAAGGTAATAATCAAGGATTTAGGTCTGGTGACCTTGCTACCACGGAACTGGGCCACTTCGACTATTCCATATGAATTGGGAAAGGTCTCAATTCAGCGTGTTTCACGATTGCAAGCAGCTAAAGTGTGCAGGAGCCGCCATCATGCATAAACCACATACTTTGGCGCAACTGATGAACTACATCATCAAATAAGGTACGGAGCTCATGTTTCAAAAACTGTAAGTAGTTATGTCATTAAGCCTGGGAGGAAGCTTGAACTAAGTACATGATCATGTAAATTCCTGCAAAAATGTTTACTGAAAACTGATGTTGTGAACGATTCTGTTTAATGGCATGAGGGTTCTCATCGGCCCAAATGTGTTCGCTATGAATGTTAACGATAGCTGTTCTTGTAAAGCGAGCCTCGTCGGTAAATAAAACCTTCGTTAAAAAGTTTTGGTCAATACATTTGTTCAAAAACCATTGACAAATAACAACACGAGGAGCATAGTCACGTGGCAATAAAGTATGCACCTGATGGACGTGGTACGGGTGTAACTGTTGCTCGTGTAGTAACCTCCAAATACTAGAATGGTTCGGATTAAACTGTAGTGACAATTCTCGCATGCTCTTTTCAGGATACTCAGAAATTTCATTAAGAGCTAATTCTTCTAAATCAACAGTCCTAATAGATCGGTGTCTGCCTGCATAAGTGTGCTCTTTGGACTGCAAATACCCTGTTTCTGTGCTTTTGCTTTTTATTGACTGATGATATTTCTGCCTTTAGCAGAATTTCATCACATAGATATTCTAAACTTATTTTAACCCTCTGTGAAACAACGTGTTCAACGAAATTTTGTTTCGACGATTTAGAAAAGTTGCTATTGCACATGTGTTATCTCATTTTGCAAAGTTTGAAATCTATTATATATCTCCAGTATGAGTGTTTCTGTCATCTTTGAAAGTCCCTTACTTTTAATATATATATATATATATATATATATATATATATATATAATTATAATATAATTAATTTATATATTACTTATATATATATAATATATATATATATATATTATATATATTATATAATATCTACATTTTTTAATATAGTTTGCCTATTGATTAGTATTATTATATATATATACATATAAAATATTATATATATATAATAAGGTTAAGTGCACACCACGTTTTTCCCATTAATTCATAAATGTATACTATCTGCTATCTGCAAAAAAATTAATGCTCGGATGCGGATAGAGAAAAATGACTGCGGATATCCGATATGCCGGACTTCGGTTGCCGGATATCCGCTACCCTTAATTATATATATATTATATATATATGGTATATATATATATAAATATATCTATATTTATATATATATATATATATATATATATATATAAGGAACTTGTTCCTTCAAAGAGGAAGTTAAACCGATATATATCGAACGAACGATGTAATTGATTTTTTTTCGATTATTTCCAAGGCAATAGTGCGTTAAAGTTGCCAAATAACAGTTTTTTTTTTTAACTAAAGGAATACCAAGATTAAATCGCAAAGATGGAAAGAGGCTGGGTCTCTCTCGGAAGCAGCGGGGACGACGGGGGGGGGACCTCATCCACCCATCGGTCCCTCGTCGGCTTGAGCCCATAATAAAATACGTTCCCAAAAAAAATTAAAAAAATTACCTTTAACAAATTAACATGATAAAAAAGCAACTGTGGTAAACTCTAGAGCTCTTTATTATTGGAGTTAGCTAACACGTGACACGTGCACTGCAGGGGATGCACGAGTAGCGTCCGGCGATTTTCGATATCATGTATGTCTTTTAATGTAACTTCCTTTTAAAGGAGTAATGCCTATATATTACTATATATAATATAGTATATATAATATACTATATATATAATATTATATATATAATAATATTATTATAGTATTCTTTATATATATATATATATATAATTATCTTTGTTCAAATAATAATGTAGAACACAGTTTTAAGGTGAGGGAATTTTTACGACGCTGAGGTAAAAGTCAAATATAAATGAAAAATTTTCAAGCTCTTTGCTAAGTTTGGCCGACTGCCATTATTACATTCATTTTGGCCGACAGGCTGTCATGCCAGAATGGACCACGATAGCCCACGCTGGGTCTGCCATGCAGCCAAGGCGTCATGGATACCCCCCTACAGTGTTTGTTTAATTAAAAATAAAAAGGTGTCATAATTATGGCTTTCAAACCTTTGTGCATCAATCAATTTCATCTGAAATAAATTGCCTTAGGCTAGTACTTTTTAGTCGCTTAGGTGTGAAGCGCAAACTAATGTTATATCATTTCTCTTTACTTTTGTTAAAATATTAATTAACATTCTATTTGAAAAATTCCACATCCACAAAGAAAGTTTTTTGACTTTTTCAGTATAATAATTTTTAAACCTTTTATTTTTTTTTCATAAGAAAAATCACACACAAAATAAAAATTTTTATATAAAATTTTTACATAATCATAATATATATATATATATATATATATATATATATATTATATATATATATATATATATAATATATATATATATAATATAATATTATATATATATATATTATATATATATACTATATTATATATATATATATAATATATATTATATATATATATATATATATATATATATATATATTATATATATATATATATATTATATATATATTATATATATCATAATAACGGTATAGGCCTATAATATATATAATATATATATATATATATATAATATTATATATATATATATAATTATATATATCTATTATATATTATTTATCATATATATATATATACTATTAATTATATATATATATATTATATGTAAGAGGTGTCTTAAGCTGACATCATGTAACTCGATTCGAGAACTGCAGCACCTACAGTAAAACAAATTCATATTTGGATTCAGCGGAAAATTCTAAGGGAGGTTGTTTTTTATAGTTTTTTTTTTTTTTTTTTTTTTTTTTTGGCGTTTATCGAATTTTGATTTTTTTTCCCTAATTAAAAGGTGGTAGCCTCGAGCCGACGCGGGGACAGAGGGGGGACGAAGTCCCCCCGTCGTCCACCGGGAGGTCGAGAGACCCCGACTCATGCCATCTTTTCGGTTTACCTATGGTATTCCTTTACGTTAAAAAAAAAATATGTAACCTTCTACACTATGCTACTACTTTCAATTACAAGAAAAAATTTGTTTTAACCTCTTAACCACTAACGTTTCCAAATTTAAAAGGTTCTTCTTCTTAAAATTGATTTTTAATTCTTCTCATAATCTAATAAATCAATTTTCTTTTGAAATATTTTTTTCCAAATATTTTGAATATAGAAAAATCTAAAATAATATGTAATAAAATCTAAAATATATTAAAAGAATACTCCTAGTATGAAGATAATGTTGCTTCACATATCTTAATTCGTTTTTCAGTCGTGGCTGAGCATTGCCTGGCTACTTAACTTTAGATGATAAAAATATCGTCAATTGCTTTGAGAAAATTATGGCTCGTTGTTATATTTCCGACGAAAATAACAATAAAAAAAATAAAAATAAAAATAAGAAATTAAAACCCCTCTTCGAATTTTCCGCTTGATTCCAAATATGCAATTTGTTTTCCTGTAGGTGCTGCCGTTCTAAAGTTACATGATGTCAGCTTTAGACACTCTGACCATTATATATAAATAGTTATATATATATATAATATTATATTATATGATTATATATATATTATATATTACTATATATATAGTATATATATATATATTTATATCTTATATATATTATATATTATATATATATATATATATCATAGCTAGGGCATGCCGCACGATTTTCGGCTATTCGGCCTAATCGGCTACGCCGCACTATCAATTCTTATAGCCGTAGTCGTAGCCGAAATTTTTTTTTAAATAGTCGGACAAGCCAACGACGCACTGCATTTTTCCGCGGCTATCGTTTCGGCTATGGAATTTTTTTAAATTAATTAAGTGAACCCTAACTCCGTTCTCCCTGATGACAAGTCACTTTCGAAAACGGGTTTTATATTGGTATGAAAAAGGCGTGGCATTGTAGTGATAAGTGTGTAATAATATTTTCAGTCTTAGTTCTATACTAATACGAATAAGATGTGTCAAAAGCTAAAAGAAGAAAAGTGCAACCTGTTTTAAACACGCAGTTTTATTCAAAATTCCTTTGTGATGTTCTTGTCATGTTATTATTTTATTAATTAGGTATTATTATTATTATGTTACTAAGTAATTAAGTAATAATTATTATAATTACTAATTTACTGATTAGTAGTTACTAGTTACTAAGTAATTAATTAACAGTAAAAATATATAAAAAATTAATAATATATATATATATATATATTATATATATATATATATATATTAATAATTATATAGTATACTATATATATATATATATATATTATTATATAAATATATTATAATATATAATTAATATATATATTATATTAATATATTATAAGTATATATATATATATATATTTATAATATTATATATTAGTATCATATATATATATATATATATATAATATTATAATATAATATATATATATATCATATATATATATATTAAATATCTATATACGATATATATATATAGTATACTTATATTATATATATATAGTATATATATTAATTAGATTTATTAATTTTCAGATACTAGAAATTTTAATTTAATTTGTATAAGTATCAACAATAAAATTATTAAAATAATTAAATACATGGATAAGTTTGTGACTAGGACCAGAGGTGTTTCTGGAGACAGTTCAGCCGCTGCCAGTAGTAGCTTAAGGAGCAGCTCTCCCATTTTAAATGAGAGCTGTGACATGGACAGCCAAAGATCTCTTACTGATCCTGTCACTGTAACCCTTGATTGTGAGGAGACGAGGGATCCTGGAAACCAAGGCCAAGAGGGCAACGAGGATGCCGTCAAAGAGTTGAAAAGCTATTTGCTCACTCTTGAGAGGTAAGAAACTCGCCTCCATGCTATAGTAAAGACTAAAGACTAAAGACTAAAGAGCATAGTAAAGAGTAAAGACTATAAAGTAACCAAATTAAATCTTTAAATAAAATCTAGTAAATTAACTTTTTTTGAATTTTTTCATGATTGAACATTTAAATATGAAATTACAATAGTCAAATTCAAAAAAATTAAAAACTTCTATTTATTTCAGTTTCTTCATCTTTGAAAAATTTTTGAGGACTGATGAGAAAGTTGATGGGGTGTCTCTTAGGAAGATTCACACTGGTGTTGCCAAGTGTAAACATCCTGCCTGCAAAGGGAAGAAGGGGCTTTCCTACAGCACCCAGACAAGGTCCCACCTCAAGCAGCATTACAAGCATGTAAGTTTAAATAATTATTAATTAAATAATTTAGATAAGATCACAACAACTAACTGGTGTTGCTAGTTAATTAGTTATCAAGATTTAAACACTCTTGTATAAAGTCTTGATACTTTATACAAATGTTATCAAAGAAAATTAAAAAATTTGTAATTAAAGTTTGTATTATTTTTATATACCAGATGCACAATGACCTTCTCCCTCACCTCTCTGCAGCCATTGAAGGGCTTAGCAAGCGCGGTCGCTCCAGTTCAAGGGAGAGTGAGTCTCGCAAGCGTCAGATGTCTCTGGATGAGAGCTTCAGGTCAAAGTTCAGCCAGCAGAGAGCAAGACAAGGTTACACCAGGTGAAAAAATTCAGAAACATAATATTAGTTATTTTAATTGAACTCAATTTTTTTTAAATAGGTATATGAGCGACTTAGCGTCTTCACGTTTTAAAAATATTTTTATTAAAAATTTAAAATATATTGATTTATTAACTTAATTACTTTTTCATCATTAGGTGGTTCATTCATTCAATGATGCCACTGGATTTAGCTGATGATCCTTACACGAAGGAGATGTTTTACCTCATTAATCCCGAGTTTCATCCCACCTCAAGGAGGACTTTGAGCAGGGATATTGAAAAGCTGATGCAAAAGGGGAAGACTCGACTGATAAACAACCTCTTCCACCAGAAGTGGGTGGCCACTACAGCCGACAGTTGGACCGCCCACAATAGGTCCTTCTTGGGAATGACAGTCCACTGGATTGACAGGGTCAACCTCAAAAGGTGCCATGCAACTTTGGCGGTCAGGGAGGTGAAGGTAAGAAAATTAAAAAGTTAAATTTTGTCATTTTATACCTTAGTCTCATAACCATAAGAACATATGAGGTGTAAATATTATTTAATTTACAGACTAAAACAATAAAATTATTGTCTTTAGGAAAGGCAAACTCACCAGTTACTGGGGAAACTAATCACAGAGATTCATCATGAGTTTAGCATCCACGGTAAGGTGAAGGCCACCACTACGGACAATGGCACCAACTACGTGGCAGCCTTCAACGCCTTTGGTGAGTCCAACCAGGACCAGGAGAACCTTCCTATGGACCCTGATTATCCTGACTTGGAGATTGTGGATCTCCAGGAGCTCCTGAGGGCTGAGGGTGACAACCCAAGTCTGCCGCCTCAACACCGCTGCAGGTACTTAGAATTCGCGAAAACTAGTGCTAAATGCTACTAATATATATTAATAATATTATTAAGTAATAAGTATTAACAAATAAAGATTTGTCATTTAAGATTTAACTAATAATCTTTGAATTTCTTGAATTAAATATCTTATTGTTTCAGTGCTCACACACTCAATCTGTTGGCGACAACAGATGTGAGTGATATACAGGGCTGGAGCAAGGGGGGCTCACAGTGGAGGAGGACCATAGCTAAGATCCAGGCCCTGTGGAACCTTCAGAACAGGGCCCCAGTGGTGGCCAACCAGATCAAGATTGTCGCCAAAAGAAAACTGAAGACTCCTGTGGTGACAAGGTAGTAGTAGTTACTATTAAAAAAAGAAATTTAGCGTAAGAAATTGTTGCCGATTAATTATAGACAAGTTCATTTTATAAGTTTTTGATATTTTATATAAAGTTATATTTATTTCTGCAGATGGAACTCCCTATATGATAGTGTGATGGTCCTTCTGGAGGTTTTAAGGGTCGAAAACCAAATGGATGCCATAAACACCATCCTCATCAAGCAGCCCAAGGGAGGTTCCCCTCTCACAGAGGTAGACGTCGAGGTAAATATAAAGTATTTTTAAAGTAGCAATTGCTCTTTTAATATTTTTATTTATAATTTAATAAATTTATTAAATTATAAATCTCCTCACAAACCCAAACCCCCTCCATTAATCCCTGTTCTGTACCTGTACCATCGCTCTTGCTTGCCCAACACTCATATCGCTACTTCGTAAACAATCTCTAACTGAATATATCCACCTTTTTTTCCGGTCGTCCGACAGGCAAAACACTCTCACATGTGCTCTTATACACTTTCTTAACCAATATGGTGTTCTCCACCTTCTCCACATGTCCAAACCATCTTACAAAATCCTCATCAAATTTGGCAGTCTTTTCCCTTACCCGCAAGACACGCTTCCATGATAAACTCGTTCCTCATCTTATCCAATCTCCTAACTGCCAAGAACGCCCTCAGATTGTCCATCTGTACAACCCTCACTCTTGATCTATTCGCCCTATTCCATACAGATACCTCGCTCTCGTGCTCCCGTATTTTTATTAATAATCAATTATGCTTACGTAACTAAGCAATATATTAATTTTCACTCTTTCAGGTCATGAACGAGTACACATTGGTCATGCAGCCTGTGGCGCAGTGTCTTGATATGCTTCAGGGGGAGAAAAGGGCATACATGGGCACCCTCCTACCCCAACTTTGGTTGATGAAGACCAGCCTTGAGGAGAAGAGTGAAAATATTCATCTTGTGTATGCAAGGCCACTAGTACAGGCCCTCCTCAGTGGCTATGAAAAGAGGTTTGGCCACCTCTTTCAGAATAGGGATCTCCTTATGGCCACTGCCCTTCACCCCTCCTTCACCCTTAAGGCCCTAGAAAGCATTGCACCTGACATGGTGGAGGAGATCGGGGACAGGATTACCCGGAAGATAGGGGACTCCATCAAACCCACTGAGAAACAGCAGCAGCGTCAGCTTGGCCAGCCAACAGAAAAAGAACCCCACAATTCAGACGCACTCCTATTCAGTAAATTGTTTTCTAGAGTATTGGTACGCAGAGCAAGCCAGCAACAGGATGTGGAAATCGTCATACGAAAGTCCATGGAGGAGTGGGTGCCCTCTCAAGAAGATCCGAGCTGTTCCTGTTTCCCCAACCAGCATAGGGAGATATGGATAGATCTATTTATAAAATATAATACCCCCATTCCTAGTTCAGCAGCTGTGGAGAGGTGCTTCAGCGCGGGTGGGGACATCCTCAGGGCCAAGAGATCGTCCTTGAAGGAGGAAAGGTTTGAGGACCTTCTTTTCCTCAAAGGAAATATGGACCTCCTGCAGGAAGTGATTAGCCAGGAGGACATGGAGGAGGAAGAGGACCTATAGCTATGAAAGTATTTAACTATTTATGTAGTTAACATTTAATAAAAAAATTAAATAAATCTGTTTTACTATCTTATAAAAGGTTTAAAATGTAAAGGCATGCTTTCGTTATCGCGCAAAAGTTTACTTTGTAATTTAACGGTATCGCCGTAGGATAGCCGAATAGCCGCATAGTTAATGCCGCACTGAGGTTTTCAAAAATGCAGTCGGATAGCCGAGGAGTCAACCTAGTTTAGGTGGGAAGCGAATAAGCGATGACGGAACCACCTTCCCGAAAAAAAAATTATAGTCGCGCCCGGCTCAGATATTATATACTATATATATATATATATATATATATATATATTATATATATAT
>JABUQX010013444.1:17500-21732 GCA_015478945.1 Trachelipus rathkii
AGAATATTATCAAGATTTTATAAATCGTTTTTAGAGTTTGTAATAAATGTGATTATTCTGATATATTAAACGATAAATTAGTTACCCTTTAATTTCTAGAGTAGCGAAATATTTAGACTTATTCATTACAAATTTATTTCTTTGAATATGTAAATATTATTTAAAAGTTAATTCTTTATGTTTAATAATTTAATGATTCGAACTTCTTTAAGGAATAACTAAGGCACGAGATTCAGGATTGCAGAAAGCAACTGAAGAGTTCTCTAGGCATTCTCACAAAGGCAACTGTAGTTTAACTACTATAGAGAAGCAATAGTTTCTCGGCCGACCCTTTATTTTAGGCTTAACTAGGGCTCACTTTTAGGTTGGCGGCAGTGTATTCGGAGTGGCCGAAGCACTGTTCTCTGGAACGGTAGTGACCGGTTCCCAAACCTTCGGGTTTCGCTAGAGCTACTCGGAAGTGGCCGTCGGATGGGTACCTTTTAAAGACATAGTGATGTCGCCCGGCCTTCAATCTCCCCTAGTCGAACTCGGAAGTGGCCTAAATACTGTTTTCTGAAACGGTAGTGACCGTGTCCCAAACTCACTTCGAGTGGCCTAAACTCGCCCCCATTCATACGGATGTGGCCGTTGTTTGGGCCCCATTTAAAGACTGTAGTTACTGTTTCAGCCTTCCCCTAGTCGGAAGTGGCCGATTCGACGGCAGTATTATTCGGAAATCTCGAGTACTGCTTTCCTATTTTTGAAATGCTTAAGCTTGATCTTTCCCGCACATTTTTCCCAGCAGGTATATCTATGGAGCACTGATTTGTGCTGCGTTCAACACGCTTACTCCGAAAGTCACCACGCTCACTTTCCCAACTAAGTCACGCTACTCCAAGATTATTGTGCCATAAAAAGTTAACCACTCTACATATTTGTGTCAAATAAAAAATTAATTTAAATAAAGTCATTGCTAATAAAAGTTTTCTTATCCTGTCACCTGAATTGTCTGTCAAAGTTTAAAATCATATATATATATATATATATATACTATATATATATATTATATATTATTATATATATATATTATATATATATATATATATAGTATATATATATATATATATATATTATAATTATATTATATATATTTACTTTTTATATTTCTGTAATTAGATATTAGTCCATTGTCCTTTATAGTTGAATTCCGGAAGTTCTTTTCGGGACTGAATTACATTCAAAATATGCTCGTGTCTGCCTTCATATCCAATTCTTACTTCTGAAGCTTGTGTTACTAGATGTACTGCATGTTCTACTCCGTGGCTGTTGCATGGAAACAAAATAGTCTTAAGTGGCTCAATTACTATATTTCGAAGATCGGCATTTGTTAAGTTCTTTACAACAGGTGGTTCGGTAACTGTTTCGTGTTTCCAATCTATCATGTGTGAATAATCATCTGCATTAAAGTTTAGTGTTTTTGGCAGTTCAAAAACTCTTGCCGTGGTATCCCTCTTTCTTGCTTCAATAATACGCTGAATACCTAAATCTCTTATCTCTTTTCTAGTGTCTACTAGCATAGCAAGTAATATATTCTCAGGATGAGCAAAGTATGAGTTGTTTTTTAGTACACGCTCCATAATCACTGCATGATTTTTGTCTACGTTTTAAAGTAGGCACATCAGGTACCAAAAATTTCGCTCTCCATCAGTTGCCTTTGGATCAGACTTTGTCCAAAACCACCCTGGTGCGTAAACTTTCATTATTATATTTACTAGTTGTGTAGAAACGTATAACCGTAAGATCCTGTTTGCTTTTGTTAGCCATCTGACATGATGAAGGGTGCCTGGAGATTTCTTGGCTAATGATATCGATATATTCCCTGATGTTATACTATATAACATAGTATACATTTTTTTGGTCAGTGGCTAAGTTTTTAAGATCTCGGGGATCTTCTTCGCCTTTTTGGTTAATCCCAAAAGCGCCTGCTCTGCTTACCAAAAATGGTTCAATAAGTACTCGGATCCGACAAAGGGGCTTCAATGAAGAAAGAGCTATTTTCCTCATTTAAGGGTGCTGTTTACACGTTAAAAATTAACAATCTCCAACTTTTTTAACTCTTCTTCGATTTTTACCAATGATACGCTTAAATGTTTTTGGGCCTGATGTTTGTCCATCAATTGACTGGAATATGTGTCTGAATGGGAGTTCATTTGCATGTAAAAGACAAGCTAACCACTGTACTGGTCTTTCCATATTTATTCCAATCATTCTCAAAACTTCACCAACTCTTCCAGTGTTGTTAATTGAAGTCCCATCGTAAAGAATTACTTTAAGGGAGTTTTTGGCTATTTGATTCAATTATGAAGAGTTGGAGACTTATTCGCATCAGCTAATACCTTGGGTAACATGAGTCATGTAAATATCTTTGGTTCACTGATAATAGCATAGTGTTTCTCTTATTCAATTCCAGTTTTTGTTTTAGTATGATCTTTTCTGCCGTCGAATCCAATGCATTTAATGTTAGAGTTTTTTAATTGCATTCTGATGACATACGTCTTGCTAACACGTTTTATCTTCATTTCAACCTTTTTTCCCGTCCAACATATTGCATTCATTCAATATCCCCATATACTTTAATGCTGCATTCACAATAGCAGCAGTTGCCCTGTAGCTTACACGATACCTGTCAGCTGTTATTGCTAAATTATTATACCTAAATCTATTCTGAATATTTTCTCTAAGTTCAAATTCTGGGAGAAATTCATCATCATTTCCGCATTTCTTTTTTTCCATAGTATCTTCCTCTATTACATCAAAATTTATTCCTATGTTGGTTGAAGTTGCACAATTTTCTTCGCCTTGTATACTACTACTAATAATAAAACCGCCTCTACCCCCCCAAAAAAAACTTACAACAGTTTTACCACTAAGGCTTTCCAATTTTTCTTGAGTCCTTTTTCTCGCACCTGTTACTGCTTTATCAACTGGCCCTAATTGATTTTTCCTTTCTTTTTGACCTACAAATGATTCCCATTCAATAATAGGTATTCTAATTTTGCATCTGGAATTAGTTCTTTGGATTTTTTTTATCATAACAGTTGCATGTGCAAATGTCAAACATCCTATCATTTGACTTTAATATTGCTTTGAAGTCATCATTTCGTCGGCTTTGTGGAGTCTTATTTAGTTTCAAATCTGATTCTATAAGTCTTTAAATTCTTAAAACTATTCCTTCATGTGTTATTGTTGGAAAGGAAAACTTTGGCCAAATGGCTTCCACGTCCTTTGCAACAATTTTATAACCATCTTTAGCGGTTACCGAAATTTTTGAAGGTACTTGCTCTCTATTCATAACAAATATGTAATGCCTTACAGCATCTGCTTTTGCTTTATAAAAGATTTAAAAAATGATTAATTAAATTAATAATCCAGCCTAGCTTTCGTGGATATAAGCGTAACTGAGAATAAGGAATCTTAATGAATCTCCCTCATTAAATAGCTTATTTAAAAAAATGCTAATCTCAAAGGAAAATATTACCGAAAAAAATCTCATCACCATAAAATCTCTACAAGACGACCAAGTTGCCAACTTATTCAAGAAAAGTAGCCAACATCAGAAGCCTTAATTTTCAATCTCAGTCCCGATGATGTGGGTTCACGTGCGTCCACGAAAGATAGGCTGGATTATTACATTTAATTAAATCATTTAATAAAATCATTTATAAAATTGTGAATTTTAAATGTGTTCAATATTCATTAAAAGTTAAAAATATTTTTCATCTCTGTTGAAACCTCAAGGAGGAATCAAATTCTTCTGTAAATAATAAAAATACGCGTAGATTGTAGGCTTATATATATATATATATATATATATATATATATATATATATATATATATTATATTATATATATAATATATATATATATTATATATATATATATATATATATATAATCAGGCGATTCCTGCTAATGTTTGGACGCATTGCAATGCTGGTAACTAAACAGCCCAAGCAAAAGGATCATCCTTTAATCAACACAAGACTAGATAATTTTGATATTATTATATATATATATATTATATATTAATATATTATATATATATTATATATATATATATATATATATATATATATATTATATTATATATATTATATATATATTATTCTAATATTATATATATATATATTATATATATATATATATATATATATATATATATATAAATCATTAATTATCTTAAATATTACT
>JABUQX010013445.1:0-17500 GCA_015478945.1 Trachelipus rathkii
ACACACACCAGAGAAGTTATTTATGACTATAACGTGATAAATCTGATACCGAAGCCGCGAGCCACATGAACGATTACGCAGCCTACGTTTTGGCACTGCTGCTATACAGTATGAATGATTCTGAGGGTTTAATAATGAAGAGCATCCTAGTATGAAGTTATTACCCTACCCCTCTGGTCTATTACCCTACGCTTTTATAAGACATATTTTGTTTTGAGCAGAAAGCCGAGCTTGGTGTTGACTAATATGCTTTTGAGGTATGATCGATTCGATCCCTTTGCCGACAGCGGCGTTTCAATGTGTAACGGAGTTTTAGAACGCATTAACTGCTTGTGTGCCCATCTTACCCGTCGTCAAAATCATCATGAGGGTGTCCAAACAGGGTAGAACGTCACAAAATATGAGATTCACCTGTGGTAACTTTTCCCGAGCGCATAGTTCCAATGGCCAGCGTGGGTCAATATTTGGGTTATCGACATCAAATGAATTCCAAAACTCCTACCAGCAACGGAGGTTTAGAGCTATGATGACTCTTCAAATCTGGCATCTTCTTTATCTGGATAACATATGAGACAATGTTCATGGCGCTACAAGAAGGAATGGTTCATCGGATGATAGGAGACACATGTGGAAGTCAATTTGTTGGTGTCCGTTTAAAACATCTCGAGGAGCTATCCGCGCCGAGAAGTGATAGATGGTCGTCACGTTCAATGGAAGTGGTGGAGGTAAGAGGCATGGAGGGAAGAAACTCTTCTTCCGTTCACAAACCGTACCCATATTACATAGCTCGATTGACAGAAGCCACGTTTCCCGAAGAATACACAGCTCGTGGTCTCACCCAAACACTCTCTTGAAATGTCCCATTTAAACTAAGTGAAAAGCATGGAAGAAATATCAGAGAGGTCCATTGTGCTCTCGAAAAAAAGTCTTAGAACATTTGAATTATTGTAAATCAAGCCGTCTTAGCGGCGTTAGACATGAGATAAAGGCAGAAGTGGAACCAAAGTTTATCATTTGTCCACGATGAAATGTCCGCCGCCGTTCGAGCAGTGGACAGAGGAGCAGGTGTGGATCCTTGCAGTTGAGTGACAACAAGGAGGATGCTTTTCACAGCTGGGGTGGAGAATTTCCATATCATATGATCTGAGGGGGCCGACAATATTTCTAGGGGTCGACCATAATTTAATTGGCACTTGAACTCTTCTCTGGAAGGGGTACATAAGTCTAACATGTGATGTAAGCCAAGTTTTACTTTGGATGGAGGGAAAGGCACAGAGAAGGTAATTAAAAGACGAGGGTTCGTCTTGGAGGGTTCTTCTTACGCGGAGGGAACCGATAAAGGTAGGTGGCTGGCACATTGTGGTTATCAAATGAGTGAGTAATTGCAAGAATTTCTTGATTGTTCATTGTTATTAAAATGGATTTATCGAAGCGACGCATTACAGGCCTAATTTAGCTTTAAATGCTTTCAATCTTTTGACATAACTAAACTCAATTAACCGTCAGAAAAGCCAGAGAGAGAGAGAGAGAGACGAGAGCGAACTGTAGATAGAGAGAAAGAGAGAGAGGACAAGATGAGAGAGAGAGATGAGAGATAGAGAGAGAGAGACGAGAGAGAGAGAGAGAGAGGAGAGAGAGATGAGAGAGAGAGAGAGAGAGAGAGAGAGAGAGAGAGAGAGAGAGAGAGCCAGAATCAGGATGGAACCGTTCTCTATTAAAGCCACCTGTGTGCAGTTGGTTTGAAGAGCCGCCCTCCAAAGCATCACTAAGGATCAGCTGGCTTTATAGAAGTCAGTGGATCATGAAAATGCAAGTGTATTTATATAAAGCGATAAGAAATAAGAATAATGTTTGCGAGAAGAGAAAGCGATCGTCGGAGTTGGTTAATCTGGCGTTTAGGAATGGAACCCTTGCTCAATCGCAGGGGCTCTTGTAAGTGACATAGTATTTCGAGCGATTTAGGTTCATTCGCAGGCCTATTATACAGTCTCAGCTGTCTAGAGGGTACAACTGAAACTGTATATACTAGGACATTGGGTTGGGTGGTGGAGTACAAACCATTTCATCAAAAGGGCATCACAGCCTACTGGTCGCTGGTCTGGAAACGGCCATTGAGGGGTCGGGTTGTGGGCCCGACAGAATGTTGAAATACAGCCTTTGTTGAAAAAATGTTATTTTTTATTTCGACGCCATAAGAAATATCCTTAAGGATAACTTGCTACCGCAAGGTAAGACACAAATGATGAATAAACTATCTCCAGATCGGCCATCACATTCCCGGATCATATATACTTCTCCCCGCGAAACAAAACCCGAGTGGGCACATGGGTTGCCTGAAAAGCACCCGAACTTCGCGTCCAGTCCAAGATGAAATAAGCTGTGCGCTGTGTGCTACCACAGGCGAATAGATGCGAAGTCCCCAGATTATACACCCGAGTGTAGGACAGCTTCATGTTAGGGCTCAGGTTGGTCCCAACCAATAGGCGGTCGAGAGAAAGAGCGAAAAAAAAAGTTTTTTCTCTGTACTCTCACCCCGAGGACGAGGGCAGATGGATATGAACACAGCACGAGACAATACTCGATAGCAACAGAAGCAGAGAAGATGAAGACCCTCAGAAGACAGATCCAGATAATACGTTGGTAGTACGCTCAGAAAACGGAAGAGAAGGGACATAAACCGGGAAGGGAAAGCTGACGAATAATTAATATATAATAATAATCAATAATTAATAGCTTATTGAAGTTTTAGGTCTTATACCTGTAAAACATAAAGGGGGAGGAGAAATCAACCAAAACATAACGTAATTTTTGAGATACCATTCGATACAGTATCTGAGGCCCCATACTCCGACAAGGTGGGTACGTAACGGGGTGGGGTGTGGATGATATATAGTAGCTATTATATATATATAAATATTTATATATATATAATAATATATATATATATATAATATATATATATATATATATAATATATATAAATATTTATATATATAATATATATATATATACATTATTTTGAAAAACTTTATAAATAAAAATATATTATAATATAGTATATATATATTAAATATATAATTATAAAAAAAATAGATTTTAAAACTTTGATATTGGACAGGTAATGACGATGCATTTTAATGCATAATTAAGATATTCGGCATATCTGCTAAAATGTGTTCGATTTTTCGGAAATTGGGTTCAATGTTTCGAATTTACATAAAAGTCGCTATGCGCTTGACAATACCTCGCGTTTGCAACACAGAGTCCGTGTTGCTCATATGCGTATATGGCATTTTAAACACACTTTGCATTCCCTTAGGCTTAGGTTATATTACTTTCTTACTGGTTTGAGACAGTAATAAGCATGTGATGCTGGCAGCATTTGTTAAAATATATATTCAGATAAAATAGCCTGCATAATAATCTGTGTTTTTTATTTAATTGCATTTATTTATTCTTTATTTATGATATTTATTTTTTATTAGGCTCTGGAGAAATTTTTTTCATTTAAGATATGAATATTATTATATATTGATTTAATATAATTACAATGAGTATTAATTATAAATCTTAGGGGTGTGATAGGTGTGAGAAGAATTGATAAAGTGAGGAATGAACGTATTAGAAGAGTTGTGTGTGGTTTATAGAAAGGGGTAAATGAGAGAATATAATTAAAGTTTAGGTTGAGATGTTTGGTCATTATGGAAAGTTGAATGATAGTCGTTGGTAAGCGGATGTTATATGTCGAGCTGTGTTTGGGCAACTACGGCTTGGGAGACCGAAGAAAAAGTGGATTGAGTCAGTAAACGAATGTTTGAAGGAGAGAAATGTGAGTTTGGTAGAGGCGAGAAGAAAGTGTGTATAACAGAGTGAATGGCGGGATGTGAGGGGGTTGTTTGTGGCCAACTGGCCATAGATGAACTCCTTCATTTGACGATCTACCATAGTGAGGTCATCGCGTCTCTGAAGCTTTAGGTGGATTTTTGGACTGCGCATGAGTTCTCATTCTAATTTCTGTCCTGAGGGGGCGTGTAAGCTGGCTTCTCTTTTCGACTTGTGTCATGTTCTTCTACTGCTTTTCTTTTCCGATGCCCGTCGCGCACCTTACTCCCATTCTTGGGAAAATATAAGGAAGATGTAAAAGAAGAAGAAGTATTAAAAGAAAAGCAACAGTGTTGACTCGATGTGATAGTGCCAAAAAATTTGGTGGTCAACCTTCATCTTTGAATGAAACTGAACCACCCACCCTCAGCCAAGTCATTCAGTATAGTTATTTTTTTTAAAAATAGTCACCCTAACTTGAAAGACTATGATAGCAGATGACATTATCAAAATATGGCAGATTGTAAATCCGCGCTTGCCGTTATATGATAAATATTATCAAATTACTAGGCCTACAAGAAGATATTTAAAAAAAGGAAAGAAAAATAATAATAATGAAATATTACTTTAATATGCAAAACTGAAAAATAAAATTAGTTTTTTTTTTTATTTCGGAAAATATAAATTGTGAATATTTTGATTGATTCGAGCGAGCATAATAATAATAATAATAGGGTGGATTGCCCCAAGATACTTTTAACTAAAAGTTAGTGAAATTTTAACAATAAACTTTAACAGCTTCAGTTTATCGCACCCAAACAGCAAATAACCTCATCCATTAAAAAGTAACGGTAAATATCATTTAAAAATAAAAAAAAGTTAATTATATACTTTCCTACAATTCTTTGGTTCAGTTATTAAGATACAAACTGATAAAGCCACCTCCATTTAAATAACCTTCTTTATTAAATAACATATAAATACACTATTTAATTAAAATAAAATGGAGTCTTTATTAACTAACTATAACTCCAGTAAATTTCTTGAAATATTTAAAACTTATTGCTGAATATATATATATATATATATATATATATTATATTATATATATATATATATATATATATATATATATATATATATATATATATATATATATATATATAATTATATTATTGTATTTATATATGTATTATATAGTTTTATATTATATATATTATATATATATATTATTATAATATAATTTCTAAATGAATTACAGGCACAGTCACAGCCAGCTCGCATTAGGGCTGCCAAGCCTAGTTGGAAAAAACAAAATTGGGGAATGTGCCCAATATAATATATATATATATATATATATATTACTATATATATATAATATATATATATATATATATATATATATATACTATATATATATATATATATATAATATATATAATATATATAATATATATTATAATATATATTAATATTATATTTATTTAGAGTTAAAAAATATTTCAATTTCTCCTGCAGGCTTATTAGAGTTCTTCATCTTCATAGCCTGTTTCCTTTTGGCGTTAAAGCTTCTCTCATCTGTTTCTGCGCTCATCACTGCTACTGTCTTGCTTTTATCAGACTTAATTGTTTTTTTGGTAGGTCTGTGGTTGGCACTTCAGTTTTCTTGTATGTACTGCCTTCTAGCTGGTATGTCTATTCGTGGTTTAACCTATCGAGAAGAGGATAAAATTTATATACTATATATATATATAATATATTATATTAATATATATATATATATAATATAAATATATATATATGATATATATATATTATAATATATATAGTATTAATAATATATATATATATAACTATATATATATATAATAATTATATATATAATATATATATATATATATATATATAATATATATATATCTTCTTTCTTCACGCTAACTTATTTTCCAGATGCGTAAGGAAGCGCTACAAGCTCGGAAAGAAAAGCATAGGAACAGTATGACAAATGTCGAAAGAAAGCCAGCCTTACCGCCCCTCTATACCATTTTAGTGGAAGCTCGTCACAGACAGAAAACCACCTAAATCTTCATTGGACCGGACGGAACCCTTACACGTATGGTAATGTCAATTACAGGTCATTCTTCTGGCCCAGGTGGGCCAAACATGCCCCATACAAACCCAGCATTCTCTATCATGCACTTTATTTCCCTATGCCAAACTCACATTTCTCTCTTTGAGACATTCGTTCACACGACCAATCCACTTTCTCTCGTCTCTCCAGCGTCGGTTCCCAAACACTCATCCAACTAACATCCGATAACCAACCGACTATCATTTCATTCTTTCCACGAACAAACCATTTCAACATACTTCCTTTATTCTCTCTTTACCCTTCTTCACACCAACATCACTCTCTATAGGTTCATTCCCTTCATTTTATTTATTTCTTTTCAATAACCGTTAGCTGACCTAATATTGTCCATCGATACACATTGACTCGATCTATATCTTATTCATCGCATTAGTCTCCTAATACAAAAACAGGTAACAACATACTGCCTCATGTAAGACTACCCGACTCAAGACTTAGTATCTTTGTATTTACAACGATTTAATTGCAACAGCAACCTTCCTGCATTCACAACTTTCCTACTTAACTCTGCATCATCCTTCCTTGCTTCATCCCAACACATACCCTCATAAGTATTAAACTCAGACACTTGCTCAGCTGCTCAGCATTCTACATAACTTCATACCGAGGACTGTCCTCGACTCACAACCATAACTTACTCTTATCCAACGTTTACTTTCAACCCTCCTTTACATACCATTCCCAATCTCTCTACCATCTTCTATACTTCTCTTGCAAATTCGCCAACAGAACCAATCCATCCCATATAATAGTAGGCGCGCATACTCCACTCATCCATTCTCCATCATTTCTAACACAATTTCTCATCCTACCTCGAATTCTTCAAAACCCATCCCATAATACTAGCAATTGAATAACATAAAGGAGACATAACCACACCTGTCTATCCACTATTAATCCTAAACCAATCACCATGACACAATTTATTCTTACACATGCTTCACTATCGTCATACATGACTTTGATTCCATTCAGAAGCCTACCACAACACCATATTTCCCCAACACCTGCAATGAAATATAAATACTATTATAATAATTATAATTAATATATATAATTATATATATAATATATTATATTTATATATATTATATATATATATATATAAGAGAGAGGAGAGAGAGAGAGAGAGAGAGAGAGAGAGAGAGAGAGAAGAGAAGAGATGAGAGAGAGAGAGAAGAGCAGAGACAGAGAGAAGAGAGAGAGAGAGAGAGAGAGAGCAAGAGAGAGAGAAGGAGAGAGAGAGAGAGAGACGAGAGAGAGAGGAGATGAGAGATAGAGAGAGAGAGATAGAGGGAGGAGAGAGAGAGATGAGAGAGAGAAGAGAGAATACACGCATACTCGAAGCGATGAAATTACCTCCCATTTTAATGTTTCGCCATTCTCTTTGCTTTCATAATAATAATAATAATAATAATAATAATAAAAATTAATAATAATAATAATAATAATAATAATAATAATAATAATTACCTCTTTCCAGTTATTAAGACGCAATTGATCAATTTCTTTAAAGAGATCCTTAACATTTTCAACTTGAATTTTGACCATGTCCCAAAATCCAGCAAGATCCTCATTAGTGGTCACAAATTCATCACCAGAGGAACAATTTATATTTTTGAAACAAAGTCCTCTGAACTGCTCTAACTTTTGAGTTATTAAAAGTTTTGCCTTTCCTGAAGCAGCTAAAAGTTTCCCTTTTATTTCCTCTGACATCATTTCCTCGTATAATTTAAGATCCTTATCAATAATTTGTGCCTGTGCTTCCAAAATTGTTACTTCCGTTGCAATTAACTGTAAAAATAAAGTTATTAAAACAAGCATTCAGGGCAACACACAATTTTTAGTTTCAAATGCTATTGAACATTATTTCACTAATTAATATATATATATATATATATATACTAATATCTATAATATAATTATATATATATTATACTATATTATACTAATTATAAATTATATTAAATTTATATATTAAAAAAATTTTTAAAATATTAATAATATTATTTTCAAAAATGTTATTATATTATTTTTTCTATAATATTAATATATATATATATATATATATATATATATATATATATATATATACACACACACACACGTTTAAGTGGGAAACTTTTTGTGTAAGTTTACAACTAAAAGTTATCTAACTCATCAAAAATCATTGACAAACTGACAGCAATTGAAAGATAAATCAACTCGTATATTATGTCAACGGAAATGCGTTAGGAAAAAAAATACTAAAATATCAAGAAAAAAAAATTTCTCACTTCTTGCGCTGAGAAAATAGTTGGGAATTATTTACATACATAACGAGTCAAAACTATCCCATTAAAATACGAAATTATTGCTTTAATAATAATAACAAATTTCTATACATTTTTGCATTGAAAACTACCATGAAATAATAATTTTTTTTTTTTTTTTTTTTTAGGTGCACGTACAGGCATAATCTGGCTCACTAAGGAGCTGTCAGACTTGGTTTAACCAAAAAACGGGATTGCGCTTATATGAAACTGCTGCTGCTACTACTACTAATAATAATAATAATAATAATATAAATAATAAAAATTTAATAATAATAATAATAATAATTTAATACATTTTTCCTCATACAATGAAAGTCATAAATAATTCGCAACTTCTCTAACGCTACCACCCAAATTTTGATTTTTGTCCCTACTTCTCCATGATGCTGCTATCATCAAATGACAATAAATGCTATCAGATTGGGTAGTGCAAAATCAAATAGGCTAAAAATATTAATATCGCTGGAAAACTATATGTGTTAATGACAAAGTAGTTTTAAAGTTGGTTAGGATTAGTGGTGGATCGGATATAAATTTTTAATATTGACGAATGGGGGATAGCAGATTATTGTATGAATAGCTTAACTACAGGTAACTGATATTTTAAGTTGCTAAAAACATTTGAGCGAAATGTACTATTTATCAATTAATTATGATTATTATCATGATGAGATACTCTATTTAGGGAATTTCAATGTACAAAACAATAAGTGGTTAAAACAATAAATGGTTGAGGTCCTCTCATATTGATCAAAGTGGGAAAGATGTTGAATCATTCAGCATTCTCAACCATCTGGAGCAACTGATGAGGAAACTAAACACATTCCTAATTCTGGAAAATCCTTGACCTATGCCTCATCAATAGTCCTTCCTCCTATTGGTAAATTTGACCACAGTCTTATATCTCTTAATTTTAATGCTTTCTCTCCAAATTCTGCTCGAAAAATTTTTTCTGGAATTTTAATCGGGCTGATTGGAGGGCTTTGCTGTGCTTCAACGGTATCCCTGGAGCAACTTGGCTTCTGCCGATAACGCAGGGAATAAACAGGTATATTCCTTCTTTGTCTAAATCTATCACTCCTCAAAATCCATGGTTCAATCATGCTTGTTCTGGCGCCAATCTGGCTAAGACTGCGTATCGGTAGAGGAAAAATACTCATTCTTCTATCTTTCAAATTTTCATTTAGTTCGGAATCGTTGCAGGGATATTGTTTGACGAGTAAAGCGAGGTTCATGAAATGAGAGTGAGCCAACCTCATTAGCTCTCCTACTGGCAAATCTTTCTAGCCTAATGCCAAAACATCTATAATAACTTCTGCAAATCTCTTTCCTCTTTTTATTCCATCTGACGGCTTTGTTGCTAATTCTCCAACTGAAAAGTTAAACAACTTGGCCTCCTGCTTGGCTCTAGATCAACCCTGGATGACTCGGGCAATCCTCCTCCAACTAATTTTCCTCTTAGAGGAGTTAGGCCTTAGCTATGATTACATTTGATCGGGTGTGTGGGCTCCTGAAACCTTTAACGTTAGGAGGGTAAGCAAAATGGATAGCACTCCTTTCTGAGTTTTGAGAGTGTGTGAGCTTCTGAGTTGGAGTCGTCATCAGTTCAATTATACTCTCTGTGCTTAAATCTCGCATATCTCCAAGCCTACCCATTATGAAGAAAGGAAGCCACTCTGAACCTTCAAATTATGGCCATACAGCTCTTATTCGTAATTTGTTTTACATCTTTGAAATCATTTTTTAAATCTTTGAAACCATTCTAAACTTTCATTTCCTGGATCATCAGGTATCACATTCCCTGCATTTGAGGTATACTGGAGAAATACTATCCTATCTCACAAATTTATGGTCTTCTGCCCTTAGGGACTCCTCTTCCTCTTTGCATACTTTAGTCTAGCTTTCTTTTAAACCTTTCCATACTGACTTATTAATAGGGTGCCTATTTCCTCTTTTGCCAATAATGATGATCCTCAGGGTTCGGTAATAACTCCTATTCTATTCCTTCTTTTCATTAACGATATTTTCGGCTGCATATCTAACCATTTGCATTAATATGCTAATTACTTGACATTCCATTCTTCTCCTCATTTCACATCAGCTCCCTCTTTTACATCTAGAGTTGCCTATCATTTTAATCTTTGATACTGTTCTTGCTAATCTGGATATAGTTTCAAACCTTTGTCGTCTTTGTGAAATTCAACTCTTTAAAAAATTAACTTCTACAAATCTCCCTCTTAAAGCCACTTTCTAGCCTCTTCTATATCTTTCGATGGTTCTCTTGTCTCTGCTGTTGACAATATGAATACCCTCGGTCTTGATATATATATATATATATATATATATATATATATATATAATATATATATATATATATTTATATAGGTATATAGTATAATATATATATATATTAATATATATATATATATTTATATATATATATATATATATATATATATAATCATATATATATATATATATTCATAATATATATATATAATATATATAGTATATAATTTATATAATATATATATATATATAGTATATATATAATATATATAATATATATATTAGTATATACTATAAATAAGGGAATGGTAGATAAGACACAGGTGGTTTTTGGGGTGTCGGGAAAATAAGTGGTAGGAAGGTGATTTGATTTCTGTGAGGAGAGAGGTATGTGTGTAAGTAATACTTTCTTTAAACAGAAGAGTATTCATAAGTATTCTAGAGTTGGTGTAGGTAGAGATGGTATCGAAGTGAAAAGTAGTGATTGATTTTGTATTGGTGAGCATGAAGGAGCGAGATGTTGAACCAGTATGTGCTGGATAGTAATCAGATGAGGAGGGGGTTAGGAATGGGATTATCAGATCATTATGTTGTTTTATGTAAATTAAGTTGTGTGGGACTTAATAGAGGAAGGTGTAGAATCGAGGAAGTGGTAGAATTAAGAGTGAAGAAGCTAATGAACAAAGTAATAAAGGATACGGAGTAATTCTAAGAGCGCTCGCAAGTGAATCAGTTGAATGTGTGAACAAGTTGAACCTGAACAAATCTGGGAGCAAAAGAAGGAAGCAGTTGGTTGTTAGCAGTGCAAAAGGAAGTATGTGGATGTGCTAAAATAGGAAGTAGGGAAGTAGTTAACAGTGAGTGTTGTGGAATGAAGAGGAGATGCAAGCAGTTAAAAGTAAAAAAGAGCATGGTGAATGTACTAAAACCAATGATGAAGTTCAAAAAAAGATGTTGGAATTTATATACAGGAGGAAATATTAATACCTCAAAAGGTGCATAACGTAAGAGGAAAAAAAAAAAGAAGGTAAATGAAATACAGTGTTGAAAGGAGGATGAATGGGGGACTTACAAGGTAATAGCAAAGCCGCGAAAGGTTAATTAAAGAATAGAATACAGGGGAATACTGCTTTAGAATATCATGAAGAGGGATGGTGTGCTTTCTTTAACTGATGAAATGGATATGATTTAGTGTGGAAGGAACACTTAGAAAATCTGCATAACATTGGCAATAATAAAGAGGGGATTAAGAATGTGAATAAGTTTGATGGTGAAGAAGAAATTAGGTATTTTGGGGATGAGGTCATTAGTTAAGAGGAGGTAATGGGAAGAGTGAGAAAGTTGAGGAATGGTAAATCTGAAGGTATAGAATGAAATTTACTGGTAGAAATGATCAAGAAACGGAGGCCGGGAGCCCCCCTTTTGTATTGAATAGGATTTGAAATGTGTCAGCAAAGCGTTTATGGAGGGTATAGGTTCCGAGGGATTGGAGGAGAGCAGTAAATAGTACTCTTATATAAGGGTAAGTGGTAGATAGAGGGTAACTGTGGGAATTGATAGGAATATTAGTTTTAATTGAGTGTTGTAGGGGAAGATATATGCTGGTATTTTGGTCGATGGAGTGCGTCGAGCTGACTGAAGGACTGATTGGTGAAGAACACGGTGCGTTTAGAAGTGGTAGAGGATGGTGTAGGATCAAATCTTTTACATTGAAAAACAAATCGATTGAGCAAATTAAGAGAAGAATAAACTCGTGTAATTAGGTTTGTGGATTGAGTTACAAGACAGGCGTATGATATGATTAATAAAGGGGAAGCTCTACTAATGGCAGTGTTAGTGTAGGGCTTCTGCCTGAATGGAGTCAAATAGTAATGTATGTATGGACGGATCAGCTGAAGCGTGTTGTAAGGCATAAATGGAGTCGAAATTGATTGGTTTAATAATTGAATTCGGAGTGAGGCAGGGAATGGTGTTAATGTCGTCCTCTGGTATATTCATTTGTATATGGATAGAGTTATGAAAAGAATTAGGGGTAAGGGTAGTAACGGGATGATGTAGTAGAATGATGGAGGAATGGAAGAGAGTGCTGGGGTGCCACGGCTACGTATTACATGCGAGTATGGAGTGATTTGTTTTCCGATTGATGGTTACATTATCCACAACTCCCCGTTATAACATACTAACCTTTCATCACATTACAAGTAAAATATACAACACATAATCAGATAAAATAATCTATACTAGAGTATTACTTACACAATAAACTAATTTCCTGACAAGAGGCAGACAAAAGCTATCAATATCAACGTTCCGTAACTCTAATTATCATTTTAATAACATTAGAAGCCTATATCACTCATAATGCTGAGACAACGAACTTCAAAACTGTCAATAACGAGACCCATTCTCATTAGATTGCCATGTAAAATACCGACTCTAGTGACGCAACTCGACATTATAGATATTCTTCACATTAGACAATCTCAGATTAACATAAACACTCGAGATAAGCCGTAACTTCCAATTACCCGCATAAGATAAGAGTAAGGTTATGCGTTGGTGAGTAGTAGACAGTCCGTCTTGATGGTGTGAAGGTTATTTTTAGAGAGATGGATGTGCAGCTGGAACAAGTGTTGAGTTTAAATATAGGCTATATGTAAGATGAAAAGGGAACGGATGATGCAGAGTGCGGTTAGGAAAGTTGTGAAATGGCAGGAAGGTGGCTGGTGCAATTAAATCCTTGGTGATGTAAAGGATTAAGTCTTTGAGTGCGCTAGGGTTTTAAATGAGGATATTATTGTTATCCTGTGTTAATGTATAGTAGTGAGACTATCGGGTTGGAATAAGAGGTAATAGATAAAGAAGTACAATGTGTTTAAAGAAGGACAATCTTAGGGGCGGTGTTTGGGTGTGGAAGAATTGATAAAATGAGGAATGAACGTATAGATAGTTGGTGTGGTGTGAAGAAAGGGGGCGTAAATGAGAGAAAAATGAAAGTAACGTTGAGATGGTTTTGGTCATTGTGGAAAGGATGGATGATAGTCAGTTGGTTAAAGGGATGTATGGTGGTGAATGTGCTTTGAATCGTATGACTGGTAGACCCGAAGAAAAAGTGGATTGAGTCAGTAAAGGAATGCCTGGAGGAGAGATATGTAAGTTTGATAGAGGCGAGAACAAAGGTGCAAAATAGGAGTGAATGGCATGGTTTTGTGAAGGGGTATCGCTGTGAGCCACCTGGGCCAAGGGATGAACCATACATTGACGAGATGCCATAGTGAGGGTCCGTCGCGGTCCCGTGAAGCTCTAGGGTACATTTTCTGACTCGGCGACGGAGTTCTCACTAAAAAGTATAAAAGAGGCGGTAAGGCTAGGCTTTCTTTTCAACTTGCGTCATATAGTTCTACTACTTTTCTGTTTCCAGTGCATGTTGCGCACCTTACCCCCAGTCTTGGGGAGAGAAGGTGGGTGATGATGGTGGTGATGATGTATAAATACAAATACAATACATAAATACAAATGTGAAAAATAAAATAACTATCCTTTTGAATGTTAGTTTTTTTTTTTCAAATGCTGTCAATAATCCATTTTTTACTGATAATTTTATAAATGCCCAGTTTTTGGGCGGGCATTTATGAAATGGACAAATGCCCATTTTATTAATGCCTGCCCACTGGGTATTTGCTCAGCGTACATCACTAATTAAGCTACTATTATTTCATTTTTTTTTATGTACTCTTTTATTAATTCTTATTTTTTGCCTCCTTTAATATTTAAACTTAATAATTGGTAAGTTGAAAACTTGAATTTTGAACTCTCATTCCTAGTCATCCGATCCATTTCTAGCAAGGATATTAACTAAAACAAACACTGCTGTGTAATTAACAGCCATTATTAGAAGAAAAGCTTCTTAAAGACAAATTTAAGATAACAAAATTCAATTTTATATTTATTACTAAAATGCAAAATAAGTGGTGTAATTTAAGCCTAACCATATAAAAATAATACAAAAATACTTGCCTTTAGAAAATAATTTCCATCTTGAATATCGTTACTAGTTTCCTTTACTTTAGAGGTAGTCTTGGCTAATTCGTTGTTCTGACATTCGTTTGAAGTGGATTTCAATAAGTTTTCGGGTTTTGTACTTACGCTGTTAGTATCATTCACTTTGCAAACACTTTCCAGTTCTTTACTTAATGATTTCCATGTTTTATTGGTTTCTATGAAATTTAAACCATTCGTTTGATTGGTAAGATTTTTGTCAGAATATCCATTCGATACTTCTCTTGGGTAGACTAATTTTGATCTGACTGGAAGCTGATGCCTAAATTCTGGTCTTAAGTGACGAAATACACTAGGAAATTCTCTACCATTTTCTTTAATTGAAATTTTACTCGAATCATCATCATCTTTACCTTCCTTTCGCTCTTCATCTTTTAAACTTTCTAAAAAGGATCTTCTTGCTTGGAATCCAATTCCAAGAGCAGATGGACCATAAAGTCTTTCGATCCTTTGCTGAACAAATGATTTTCGTTTACTTTGGTCATTTACTTCTTGTGAGAAACAATTTGTAATTTGAATAGAATTTGTGCTATTTATATTAGTAACGTGCTCCAAGCTAACAAACTGATGAGAGGTAAAGCTTTGTTTGCTACTGCTGATATTCATTGCGCAATCTGTGGTGCTTTCACTTGAAACTCCTTCTGTTATAACATTACTGGAAATGTTTGGAATAGTATTTTCAATATTTTCCTGTAATATATATATATATATTATTATAATATATATATATACTATAATATATATAATAATTATATAATATATATATATATATATATATAATATATATAGTATAATATAACTATATATATATATTATATATATATAATATAATTGCAAGATGAAGAAATTGAATTTCAAAATATAAAAAGGGCTAAGAGAATCAGACCTGAATATATATATATATATAGTATATTATATATATAATATATATAATATAATATATATATATATATATATTATATATTATATATTATATATATATATATATATATATAGATATATATATATAAATATGATTTTTGGAAATTATGTTAATGTAGAAATATGAAATTTTCTGTGGGCGTTATTACTGATATAAACTATCATGACTTGTCAAAAAATGATATCTAAAAAGTAAAAAATTGAACTACCACCTTATATATTATATATATATATATATAATATATATTATATATATATATAATATTATATATATATATATATTATACGTTATTATATTATATATATATATATTATATATATATATATAGTAATTATATATTATCAGAGGTGGGCAACCCGCTCATTTAATGGTCGGTCCGCTAGCGTCACCTCCGCACACTCGAGGAAAAACGTAGTCCTCGCTACGCTTCCTCCGCTACTTATTTCAGACCATCAATCCTCCGCTATCGCAAGTCCGCACGTCCGCAACGTCTCCGCTATATAATGTGCGACTTCACAATAAGATTTTAATATTAAAGGTACTAAATAAGTATATAATCCTTACAAAAATTGTTAATTATGAATAATTATATGAAAATTGTAATGTAATATTTACAAAATTCTCAAGATTTTCCACTTCCTCCTCAGTGTCGTCTTCAAAGGATAAAGAGATTTCAATTTATCCTTTCAAAAAGATAGGTGCTCAAAATTAAAATGCAGTTAAGGTCTGACCTCTTGCCTCTCAAAATATCCCCACCAATACTAAATAATCGCTGTCTAACATGCCGCAGAACTATTGGGGAGTTGTGTTGTACTTATATTATTAGAACAAGTTCAAACAAAATTCTGCCTATACTGAAAAGGGATAAGATGGTCCTTACGTGTGACGAGGAGTAGCTGGTGTTTTATTCACTTCCCAGCAGTCCCATTGCATAATTAAGGTCCTCACTAAATCATTCTACCTCCTTTGAAATATTTTGGACCTAAAAGTAGTCCACCCATAGATAGGTCTATTTTTTCTGTCGCAAGACTTAGTACGTAATCCCATGAACCCTCGAGCTCCTGCAGCAGTCGATGCTAATGCTGCGTATCAGCTCGGTAAGCTTAAATATATATAATATATATATATATATATATATATATATATATATATATATATAAATATATAATAATATATTATATAATAATATATATTAATATTATATATTTATATACTATCTATATATATTATAATATCTATATACTATATATAATATATATATATATATATATATATATATATATAGAGAGTATTGTATCTATATATATATATAGTATTATATATATCTATATATCATGATGATATATATATATATATATAAGTAATATATATATATATATATATATAATATATATATATATTAGTTAATCACTCACTTAATTCCGAAATATATATTATCTATATATACTATATATATATATATTATATATATTTAATAAAGTATATATAGTATATATATATAAGTATATATATATATATATATATATATATAATATATATATATCAGAGTGGGCCTTCCGCAATTTAAGTCCGCAATTCGCAATTGCGGACATACCAAAAAAAAATTGCGAATTGCCGATTGCGATAATTTGAGAAAAATTCGGAATTGCAGTTAGCGGAATTGCCTAAATCATTCCGCAATTTAAGTCCGCAAATTCCCGACAATAGAGGACTACAAAGCCCTAAAGGTTTATTTGTTTTTCAATCTAAATTTTCAAAAACGATGGTACAATTATTAAGCGGCCAATGTTTAGTCTTTAGATATGTACATAAAAAATATGTTGGCAAAATAGAATAATTTATTTAATGGACATTTTGTCAATATAATATATATAGTATAGTATATATATTTATAACTATTATTATTTATAATATTATATATATTAATATATATAAAATATT
>JABUQX010013445.1:27500-33347 GCA_015478945.1 Trachelipus rathkii
GAAAAGAGCGCCGATACCGATACTCTATTTTTTTAGTGCTGATACCGATACCGATACCGATACTTTAATTAATGTAATAAATACACAGTAATAAAATAGAACATTTGTGTACTGCTAGGCAACTCAGGATTGAATTCCATGTACAGCAAATACTTAGTCATTTATTTCATATTTGGTTGTGCCAAAATATATTTATTTTATAAATTAAAATAGTATCTTTAAGGAATAATAAATGCAAATATATTATTAATAACTTTTTATGTTTGTGTTTTTTCAAAAAATATTCCATTTCCATTTTCCAGTAAGTATTAACAAAGTTTAGCTACTAGCTTTTATGTTTTAACATGATTTCAATTTACAAGATTCTTTAACTAGCTACAATATAAAGAATAAAAATTATGAAAGAAGATACCTCATTTAATCAGCTGAAAAGACAAAATAAAAAAAAGAGCTATTATTCAAACATGACATAATAATAATATACTCCTTTAAGATAAAGATAGATATCATTCAATACCCAAATTCAAAAATTCTCAAATTGTGATGCAAAAACATTAAGCTTTCACTAGTATCTGGCGAGAGCCTGTTCCTTTTTGGGGTGTTTACATTCTCACCTACACTAAAAATACGCTAGTTCTCGACTGATGAAGGAGGGGCTGATAAATATTGCTTGCAAGCACTGATAATAATGGAAACCTTGGCCCATTTTCATGCCACCACATGAAAGGATTCTCTTCTGTAGGCAGCATCCCCATGTTTTCGTAGAGCCTCATCTCCTCTTTCACAGATTGTAAATTTAAATTTTCTTTGCTCCTTGATGAATGTCTCTTCAGTTTTTTCGATGAGGTTCCTTGGTGTGATTCCTTTGAAGGTGAATGAGATGTCAATACAATTTCGGGTTGAACATATCCAAATCCTCTTCATCTTCAGTAGGTTTATTTGCTGAAAAGCCACCGTCACTATCAGTGCTGTTGCCAGGGGTTGCTGATAAGGCGGTTTCCACTTCTGTGAATATTTTTTTTTGTCACACGAGCAAGCTCCTCGGTTATGCTATTTAAATGCATTCTAGAAGTGGTTCATCGACGGGGATGCCATTCTTGATGGGTTTCAGCTAGCTTAAGGAATTCCTTATTAGAACCTTTTATTAGTGATGGGAGGATTAAGAATTTTTGACGATGACGACTACGCTGACGATTATAGTAAATTTTGACGATGACGATTAATTGAAAAAGTATATTTTAAAAATTTATATTATTTTAATAAATTTAACAAATTTATAATAAGGAAGAATTAAATAGTGTTCACTTCATTCTTATTTAAATGTGTAAATACATTAAGAACTGCATTAATACATAGAAGTTTTCCTGTTATTCATTACCATCTTGGTTTTGTTTCTAATCTTCTCTCTCTCTCTCTCTCTCTCTCTCTCTCTCTCTCTCTCTCTTCTCTCTCTCTCTCTCTCTCTCTCTCGGCTCTCTCTTCTCTCTCACTCTCTCTCTCTTTCCATCTCTCTTCTTGCTCTCTCTCTCTCTCTCTCTCTCTCTCTCTCTCTCTCTCTCTCTCTCTCTCTCTCTCTCTCTCTCTCTCTCTCTCTCTCTCTCTCTTCTCTCTCTCTCTTTTTTTTCCTCTCTCTTACTCTCTCTCTCTCTTTTTTTTCTCCCTCTCTCTCTCTCTCTCATCTCTCTCTATACTCTCTCTCTCTCTCTCTCTCTCTCTCTCTATATAATATTATATATATATATATATATATATATATATATTATATATATATATATATATATATATTATATATATTTATATATATATATATATATATATATATATATATATATATAATATATATATTATATAAATATAAAATGTAAATAATATATTATTTGAAATATACTTATATCTGGAAATTACAATATATATATATCATATATATATATATATATATATATATATATATATATATATATATATATATATATATATATACGATATATTACAGTAGCACCACCACACACGGACAGAGCCCTATTCAAGAAGGGGTGTTGTACCACTACAAGAGTTCACCATCTAACTCAAATTACGCGATTAGCACATTGCGCAGGCTTTAAAGCGGAGGGAGATTTTATTCAGCAGGAAACAGAGATGAAAGAAAATTCCACAGAACTGAGGTGGCAGGAAAAAAGGAAGCACTCGCAACGAACTAGCCTGGAGCTACTAATATCGACACAATACTCATGTGCAGACACAGCACTCCTTGTGCTACGAGGGCGTCGTAAAGGTCGTGGTACGCGAGTGGTAAGTTCACTTGAGCACTTTCTGCTGCGGTACCTATAGAAAAAAAGAGCATAAAGTACCAACATCGCAGCTGCCAAAAAATAGAGGGTCATATAGAACTGGAAAGTACAGAACAGTTTAAAAGCCTTTGGCCTTGACTTGACCCTATCCAAAAGCCGGGTGAAACCAGAGCCCCCCCAGATATGAGAGCAATACTCCATACAAGAACGGATGAGATCCTTGTATAGCTGGAGTATCTGAGAAGAAGAAAAAAGTCCCGCAGTTTAAGCAAAACTTCCAAATTCTTTGAGGCCGTCCTAGCAACCGTTGTGATGTGAGGTTTCCAAGACATTTTTTTTGTTTATGTTAATGCTAAGGATGTTTATACTGTCAACAGTAGAGGCGAGAGAACCCTCGAAAGAGATAGGAGAATTAGAAGATGTCTTAGAGACGGAGATTTGTAGTTTAACGAATTGAATTTCACAAGATTCAGACGACCCCACCAGGAAATTCTATCCAGATCAGCGAGAATTGTCGGAAATATTAAGACGAGAGGAAATTCTAGAAGTAATAGAGGGAGAAGAATTGAAATGAGTTGAAGAATGAAGGATTGATTCATCGGCATATGAGTGGATAGAGTTAGATGTGCAGGTGAGAAGATCATTAATGAAAAGTAGGAATAAAGTAGGATAAGACAGAACCCTAAGGAACACCACTACTGACAGAAAAAGAAGAAGTCGCCCCATCAACAACAGCTGATATTGAACTATTTGAAAGAAAGCTAGACATAAGCAAAGAGAAGGAGGAAATCCAAAGGAGGGGAGCTTGGATAGCAGTGACACGTGCCATACCCGGTCAAATGCTTTGGATAAATCAAGCGCCACCCCGCAAGTCTCCCCGTAGTTCCTAATGCGGAAAACCATAAATACGTTAAAAAGGAAAGTATATCGCCAGCAGACCTGCAGGCCGAAAGCCGCTACTAGTCGCGATCGCAAAGAAGGGAATGAGATTCCAGATTATCTAAGAAGTGAGAGTTGAGAAGGTTTTCAAAGATCTTAGATAGAATACAAGTGAGAGCTATAGGGCGATAGTTAGAAGGATCAGAGCGGCTTACTCTTCCTTTTTTCGGAATAGCTTGGACATAAGCGTGCTTCCAATAGTGAGGGAAAGTGCTAGTATTGAGACAGAGAAAATAGTTGAACGAGGGGCAGGGATAGCACGGAAGCACACTCCCTCAAAACTCGGGGAGAAATGCCATCCGGGCCACCCGCCTTGCTTACGTTCATAGATTTCCGGAGCCTATTCACCCAATCAAATATAATCACTCCTCTTGGACACCTGAGAGGAGAAGGAGGAGGAAGAGGAATGCCAGAATCGTCCAGGGTTGAGTTAGAGGAAAATAGGAGGCCAAAGAGATTTACCTTTTCAGTTGGAGTATTAGCAACAGAACCATCAGAGCAAATAAGATTAGGAAATACAGATTTACAGAAGTTCTTAGAGATGTTTTGACAAGAGGCCAGAAAGATTTGCCAGTAGGAGAACCAAGGAGGTCAGGGCACTTCCGTTTAATGAAAGTTTGCTTTGCTCTTCTAAGAGTATCCCTGCAACGATTTCTAGCTGAATGAAAATTAGCGAGGGTGATATGAGAATGAGATTTTTTCCACTTCTGATACGCACTGTCTCTAGCCTGAATGGGCAGAGAACAAGCACGATCGAACCATGGATTTTGAGAATAGAAAGATTTAGTTGAAGAAGGAATAAACTTGCTTATCCCATCAACGATTACAGCTCCCACCTTATCGGCAGAAGTAGAAGCAACTTCAGAGACAAAGCAGTAACTCCAATTATAGTTAGCGTAAAAGCGATGCAAGACCCACAATCGGCCCGATCAAAGTGCCAGAAAAAACGCATAGGACAGGATGGAGCTGTTGGAGAGAAAGTATTAATAAAATGAAGAGCAATATATGCGTTGTGGTCAGATTTACCAATAGGAGCGAAGAGGTGTATTTATAGTGAGGACTAGTGGTGAAACATAGGTCAGATGTGTTCAAGAATTGGTTCGGACGATTCGGAATGTTTGTAGGTTCTTAATTAGTTGCTGCCAGATCTTTGAGAATGCTGAAAAGATTCACCCTTCCCCACCTAGCATCAGTTATGAGAGGAGCCCAACCCATTTAGTGCTTCTGACATTGAAATCCCCTATATGGAGGATGAGAAGATACAACAGTCTCACCTTAAGTAGTAAAATATTCCAATAAAGGCTGAAAATCTGTTCTGTTAGGAAAAAAGTAGCAGAAGCACAAGATATATTATTGTTAGAAGGAAGAAAGATTTTAAGCACACAAAACATTGAAGTTAGGAAGATTCGAGATTTTCGGAGACGTGTACAGGACTATTAATGTTTATAGGCACATACTCAACTCTTTAGAGGGCGAATTATTGAAATAAGTTATATTGGATATATAAACGAGTTTAGAGGAAGAATTCTTAGCCATCTGGGTCTCGGACAAGCAGCAAAATTTAGGTAATAATAATAATAAATATATAATAATAATAATTTTTCTTGATTAATAATAATTTTTCTTGATTAATAATAATAATTTCTCTTGATTAATAATAATGATTTATTTAATAATAAAATAATTCATGTTCCTTATATTTCAACTTTATTTTATCTAATTTTAATATATAGTAAGTATCTTCAAAACATTGATTTTAAAAAAAATTAATTTACGAGACCATGGACAGATACAAAATTCTAGTACTGGTGCACTTCCTTCTTTTGTGTAGGGTATTGAAACATTAAATCTCTCCAGTTCAGTGTAAATATTTCTTCACTTTAATCGGCCAAAATAATAAAGCAGAAATTGCCATGACGAGAACGATGACGATTGAGAAAAAATATGCAGCTGATTTTTTCCCGATGACGATTACATCGTCCCATCACTACCTTTTATATATCGAAACTAGAATTTATTACTAGAATTCTAAAAGTTTCTCATAATTCTTCACCCAAAAGTAAGAAGTATCGGCCAAATTAACCGATACCGATACCGATACCGATACCCCCAAAAATGGCCGATACTACCGATACCGATACCGATACTATCGGTACATCCCTAATATATATATATATATATATATATATATATTTATTATTATTATATATATATATATATTATATATATATAATATATATATATATATATATATATAATATATATATATTATTATATTATATATATACACGAGTATGCGTATATATTTAAATTATATACTTTCTTTAACCTTCCCCATGGCAGCCCACAGATTGGTGGGAGAAAAATAGTGTGGTAAAAAGAACATGCACCCAAGTCGAAAGTCGCCCCCCCCCCCTATTAGCCCCTTAAGTGCGAGGCCCATCACAAGCCAAAATCCAACCCTAGAGCTTCACAATACCGCGCAGACCTTACCGTGATATCTCGTCAGTGTGCTTGGGTTACATCTCCCTGGGCCAAGCACACAATCATGCCCTCTTACAAACCTACACCATTTATCCTATTACTGCACCATTCTTCTCGCTTTCTATTCTCTCTTTTT
>JABUQX010013446.1:15000-25000 GCA_015478945.1 Trachelipus rathkii
TTTGACTCTTTTTCTTCTTTTTTTTCTTCTTCTTCTTCTTCTTCTTCTTCTTCTTCTTCTTCTTCTTCTTCTTCTTCTTCTTCTTCTTCTTCTTCTTCTTCTTCTTTATTCTTTTTTTCTTTTTTTTCATTCTTATTATTATTATTCTTCTGCTTATTCTTCTCTTCTTTCTTTCTTTCTCTCTCTTTCTCTCTCTTCTTCTCTTCTTTCTTTCTTCTTTGTTCTTTCTTCTTTCTTTCTTCTTTCTTTCTTCTTCTTTCTTCTTCTTCTTCTTCTTCTTCTTCTTCTTCTTCTTCTTCTTCTTCTTCTTCTTCTTTTTTATTATTATTATTATTATTATTATTATTATTATTATTATTATTATTATTATTATTATTATTATTATTATTATTATTATTATTATTATTATTACTGTTGTTATATTTTTTCTATTTTTTGTTTGTTTATTAGATATGTTCAATAGTAATTATTATTAATATTATTATTATTTTTATTATTATTATTATTATTATTATTATTATTATTATTATTATTATTATTATATTATTATTATTATTATTATTATTATTATTATTATTATTATTATTATTATTATTATTATTATTATTATTATTATTATTATTATTATTATTATTATTATTATTATTATTATTATTATTATTATTATTATGTTTCAATTTTCATTGTCTTCATTATTATTATTATTATCATCATTAATTAGAAATTTCTTATATATATATATATATATATATATATATATATATATATATATATATATATATATATATATATATATATTTTCATTTCAATTTTTATGTTTATTTTTAATTTATATTTAATTTATTTAATTTTTTTTCTCGACATTGAAATCACATGGAATAACAATTACTTGCAATTTACTATATTTAGAAAACCAACATTCGCACCAAACTATATACATTGGCTATCTAATCATTCCCCAAACACAAAATTAGCTGTTCTGTCATCTCTATTTCTCCGTGCCTTTCGTATATGCTCTCCCTCTCTTCTAGCACAAGAAACTAAATACATCCACAATACTTTCAAATCACTTTACTATCCTGAGTTTTTCATCACAAAAGTATTTAACAAAGCAAAAAAGAGGTACTATAGCACCTTTCCCCCGAAAAATAGCAATTCCTCAATTACCATTATATTCGTTAAAACAAATATTACCAAAAATATTACCCTCATTCCATCAAATAACATCACCTTAAAAACATTCTCAAACCCCCAAAACGAAAAGAAAATCTCCCCCAAAGCTGTATATATCACATCCCCTGCAATACTTGCAATAAAACATATATAGGTGAAACCATAGATTTGCAAAGAAGAAAAAATCAACATACAGATGACCTGCACAAGGACAGCATAAATTCAGCTTTAACAAGTCATAGGCGTAACACAGGCCACTCTATCAATATCAACAATATAAAGATGATCAGAAATATCAATCAAACGAACCATCGCAAAATCATGGAATCCTTTTGCATTTATAATAGTAACAACTACAATAAGCATCCCGGTGAAGTTAAGATAGATTTTATACAAAATGAATATCTGAAAACATCAAAATATTTCAACAACACCATGAAGAAAATAGCAGACCAACTGAAACACACTTGAACTGATGAAGATCAAGAAAGAAATCCAGTCCCTTAGCCTGAAGAGGTCTCGCTTGTCGGGACGAAAATTAGCTTTCCTTTTTAAAATTTATTTCATTAAAAAAAAGTGTCGTTAACAATGTTTTTAATTTGTGTACATTTAGTAATAAAATGAAGTGACAGTAAAGCATAATACTAAAAAGAATCCAAGGGCTTCCTCTCTAAAGTAAATATATCACTACGACAAAGTAGTTCTAAATATATATATATATATATATATATATATATATATATATATATATATATATATATATATATATATATATATATATATATATATATATATATATATATATATATATTAAATATATATATATATATATATATATATATATATATATATATATATATATATATATATATAAATAAATAGCATATATATATATATATATATATATATATATATATATATATATATATATATATATATATATATATATATATATATATATATATATATATATATATATTTTATACAACTTATTCTTCTAGAAAATCAATTATTTTCTAAAAATTTCTTTCGAAAATATTTATTTAATTGAATTAATTAAATGTATTCCTTTTTTATAATTTAAATTATTAATTAATTGAAATTATATTTAATTTTCATCCTAAGTTTTAAGACTTTCAGTGTTTTTGACTTACATTTTTAATTTTAGCTAACCCCGGCCCCGGCCCCGGCCCCGGCCCCGGCCCCGGCCCCGGCCCCGGCCCCGGCCCCGGCCCCGGCCCCGGCCCCGGCCCCGGCCCCGGCCCCGGCCCCGGCAAAACTCCCGCCCCGGTCGGTCCCTATTTGGAAGTCATTGCTCTATTGCTAGGACTACAGCTCGGTTTCACGAAGTACTGCTGTTTCATTTGTGAGTGGGACAGCAGACAGATATCGAAAAAATCATTACATTCAGAAGCAGTGACCTAAACGAATATCACTAAACCCAGGAATGAATAATGTTGTCAACAAACCACTGATTAATCTAGAAAAAGTATATCTACCTCCACTCTATATCAAGCTTGGTCTAATTCCAATAATAATAATAATAATAATAATAATAATAATAATAATAATAATAATAATAATAATAATAATAATAATAATAAAATATTAATAATGAAAATAATAATATTAATAATGAGTATAAGATCAGATGAAATGGTGATACTGAAAATAATCACGACAATAAATCAAAATATCAAAATTTTATTTATAATGTTGTGTCGTAACACAGAATAATAATGATACATAATGGTGATGTTAACTACAACAAAAACAATATTTGTGATAATAATAATAACACACACACACACACACACACACACACACACACACAAATAATAATAATAATAATAATAATAATAATAATAATAATAATAATAATAATAATAATAATAATAATAATAATAATAATAAAAATAATTAATAATAATAATAAAATAATAATAATACACACACAATAATAATAATAATAATAATAATAACCAGTTTGCACAAACCAAAGAATCAGTCCAAATAGTAGTTCTAAAAAATGAACCATTTTTATTATAGGTTTCAATTAAATATTTAATGACATTAACGCCTAAACAGATGGCTAAGACCTCAAATTTATCCATTTCAATACTTAAATAAATTATGTAAAACAGGAGGCAAAAATAATAATAATAATAATAATAATAATAATAATAATAATAATACATACACACACACACACACACACACACACACACAATAATAATAATTATAATAATAAAAATATATTTACATAGATTTCCCGACGCGTTTCGTCTCTAAATGATTTAAGAGAATTTTCATTTTTTAATTCTTGAGGTAAATTGTTGTCCCTTAAGTTTAAGCACATTTATAGCTAACTGCTTGTCTAGCTTTTTCTAAACGATAGATAGGAGCATTTACATGTGAGCTATTTCCTAGATTTATTTATCTTTGGATGTGATTATTATGAAAGTTTGATATTAGGAAATTACAGGCTTCTGCAGTATGATCCTTGCTGGTTCTTTAGAAGTTACAGACTTCGTTGGCCTTCCAACTGCAATATTTTAAGGTTTTTCGAATAATGGTGGTGTATGGTCATTGAAGTTTCTAGTAACGATGAAAACGTATTTATATAGTATAACCGATTATATAGTTGATTTCTTAGATTTGCTGTAAATTGGGGAACAATATAGCAAATGTGGGTGACATTTGCGACTAATATATCTTTTTTTAGTATATATCGAGGAATGTATTTTACTATTTTTACTAATATTTCGCCATTTTTATTCACTAGCGTTTGATCTGTTCCTTAAACATTAATTTTTCGTCTACTGCTATCCTTATTTTTTAGCAAGCATTAGTGACTCTTTTCAAGTCAACTCCTTTAATTTTTATGTTGAAATTATCAGCTACAGTTTTGTTGCTTATTATGATGTATGACGTTTTTTGCAAGTTTAGTGAAAGTTTATTAGAATCTATCCATGTTGTGATCTTATTTAAGACGTCTGCTGCTTTTAGTGATAGTGTAGCCAGATTTTTATCCTTTATTAATATTGAAATATCATCAGCAAATGAAACCATGAAAGAGTCGTGTGAATTAAATATATCATTGGTATACAATGAAAATAATAAGAAACAACGCAAATTATCTGAAATGTTTCCGAGCATATTTCATCTAATTTAACATACCAAACCAAACCATTGCTTTGCGTTTCCCTGAATTGTCATACTACACATCTTGCTTAAAAGAATATTATGATTTATTGTATCGAAAGCATTGGTAAAATCCAATAATAATAATAATAATAATAATAATAATAATAATAATAATAATAATAATAATAATAATAATAATAATAATAATAATAATAATAATAATAATAATAATAATAATAATAATAATAATAATAATAATAATAATAATAATAATAATAATAATAATAATAATAATAATAATTATAATAATAATAATAATAATAATAATAATAATAATAATAATAATAATAATAATAATAATAATTATAATAATAATAATAATAATAATAATAATAATAATAATGATAATAATAATTTTAATAATAATAATAATATTAATATTAATAATAATGATACATAGACACACAATAATAATAATAATACACACACACACACACACACAATAATAATAATAATAATAATAATAATAATAATAATAATAATAATAATAATAATAATAATAATAATAATAATAATAATAATAATAATAATAATAATAATAATAATAATAATAAATAATAATAATAATAATAATAATAATAATAATAATAATAATAATAATAATAATAATAATAATAATAATAATAAACACAAAAATAAAAATACAAACACACACACACACACACACACACACACACACACACACACACACACACACACACACACACACACACACACACACACACACACACAATTACACACACACACACACACACACACACACACACACAATAATAATAATAATAATAATAATAATAATAATAATAATAATTTAGAAATTTTATATCAGCTTCTAATTTAATATGAGATTTGCACGCCTTTTCCAATTTCCTAAAGGTATCAACCGCTTCATGATTGATTTTCTTAAGGACTATTCTAGAATAAAATAGAACAACAGCTTTCTGAACTTTTAATCTAATATTTCGCCTGGACACTTCAGGCATCTAGACTAATTTAACAAATGATAAAACAAAATAAATGTTATTTAAATATAAATGTGAAGTAACAAATTAAAATATTGATAACTAACGTTAAATCTAAAATCCTAAAATAATAATTATATCAATAGAGAGATTCTATCCAGTCAAACTCAAAAGATGTTCAAAAAATTTCCCATTCCGTAGTACTTGTTGATAACTGGTTTGTGTTTTTTTATTAAGAGCCACTCAGCCAGCCTCAAATCAAAAAAATTTCCTGATCAGTGTAATATGTCAAAACTGGAAATGTCGAGATTGGGTCTGAGTTTTTTTTTTTATTTGAGGCTGGCTGAGTCTCTCTTAATAAAAAAGCACAAACCAGTTATCAATATCAAGTACAATGAAATGGGAAATTTTTTGAACATCTTTTGAGTTTGGTTGGATAGAATTTCTATTAATATAATTATTATTTTAGGATTTTAGATTTAACGTTAGTTATCAATATTTTAATTTGTTACGACATTTATAATTAAATAATATTTATTTTGCTTTATCAATTATTCTAGAACTCGTCACAGATGATGCCTGAAGCGTCCGGGCGAAATAATAGATTACAAGTTCTAAAAAACTCTTGTTCTTTTCTATTCTAGAATAGTCCACAAGAAAATCAATCATGAAGCAGTTGATACCTTTAGAAAGTTGGAAAAGGCGCGCAGAGCTAATAATAATAATAATAATACACACACAAACACACACAATAATAACAATAATAATACACACACACACACACACACACACACACACACACACACACACACACACACACACACACACACACACACACACACAATAGCAGCCATCACAGTTGCGCGATTATTATTATTATTATTATTGTTATTATTGTTATTGGTTATTATTGTTATTATTATTACGTTGTTGTTGGGTTGTTATTATTATTTGCTGGCTGGTAAACTCAAAAAAGCTATATAAATAAGTACTAATACTATTACTATATTATTATTACAGCGCTGGCATTGGGTTGTTACTGTTGCTATTGCTGTTGGCCACCATACACACACTACATGCCACTTCCACTGGTTACAGCTGCTCAACACAGCTGGCTATTATTGTTATTATTATTATTATTATTATTATTATTATTATTATTATTATTATTATTATTATTATTATTATTATTATTATTATTATTATTATTATTATTATTATTATTATTATTATTATTATTATTATTATTATTATTATTATTATTATTATTATTATTATAATATTTCATTTTTTTACTTTAAAATATTTATTCAGATATTAAAATTATATTATTAAGATTAATATACAGTTATGAAACAATAATGAAATATAATAGTAAAAATATAAACAATAATACAATATATATTAATATATATTTTATGAAATGAGGCTACTAATTACAACACAGTTTTGCGTCCTTTGAGCCCCAAACATAATACAATTTTAATAAAATTTAAGCAACTGGACTTAAAATTATAATTATTGTAAAATTACTATAATAATTATGATATAGTTCCAGTAGTTACCATAAGTATAATAATTACAATAGCTAAATTACTGGCAATAGTAATAATAGTAATAAACAAAATAATAATAATAATAATAATAATAATAATAAAAATAATAATAATACAAACACACATAATAATAATAATAATAATAATAATAATAATAATAATAATAATAATAATAATAATAATAATAATAATAATAATAATAATAATAATAATAATAATATAATAATAATAATAATATTAATAATAATAATAATAATAATAATACACACACAATAATAATAATAATAATAATAATAATAATAATAATAATAATAATACACACACACACACACACACACACAATATTTCTATATCAGTTTGATTTATCGTGAGAGCTTACAGTTTTCAATTTTCTTAGCAGTCAATCGCCAGATTGATTAGACTATTCGGCATCAAAATAGAACGTCTCAGCTCGAACTTTTGGCCCAATAGGCTGCTTCGGTCAATTGCGGCATCACCGGAGACTTAGTTCAAGACTACTAATCACTGATTGATGAAACAAAATAAATGTTATTTAAATATAAATGTGAAGTAACAAATTAAAGTTTTATTACTAACGTAAATCTAAGATCCTTAAATAATAAATATATCAAAAGAGAGAATCTATCTAGCTAAATCTAAAAAATGTTCAAAAAATTTTCCATTTCATTGTATTTGATATTGATAATCGGCTTGTGCTTTTTTATTAAGAGAGACTCAGCCAGCCTCAATTCAAAGAAATTTCCCGCTCGGTGTAAGATGTCAAAATTAGAAATGTCGAGATTGGGTTTGGGAGTTCCATGTTCGTTCTTCAAGTGTTCAAATATCTTACTGGGCCTGTATCTATGTTGTGAGACGCGGAGTTTGAGAGAATTAGTGGTATACCCGATGTAAGAGGCATTACAGCCATCTTTATTACAGTTAAATTGGTATACCACATGATTCACATTCTCCTTAGTCCCACTAGCTCTTTCAGAAAACATAGAAGAAAGTTTCAATGGCTTGTAATAACATCTAAGTTTTATTTCTTTAGTTTTAGATTTGGACTTGATGTGATACTGAACTATTTTCTTTAACCGGATATTTTCATAATTAAATCGATCTATTGTTTGCGATCTAAAAAAGAATGTCAAGCTGTCCCTTTTATCTTCTGCTTTTTCTTCGACAATTTTCTTATTTATAAAAGTTTTAATGATTTTATCTAGTAGATATAATTGCAAATCTAAGCTGGCAGCGTCACATGATCATTATTTTTCCTAGTCTCACTCAGCCTTTCGTAAACACAGAGCCAGTGTGCCACGGCTTCTGTGGGCTGGGTCATCTTTATTTCAGTTTTAAGATTTAACTTGATGTGATACTGAACTATTTTCTTTAACCGGATGTTTTCATAATTAAATCGATCTACTGTTTGCGATCTAAAAAACCGGATGTTTTCATAATTAAATCGATCTACTGTTTGCGATCTAAAAAAGAAAATAGTTCAGTATCACATCAAGTCCAAATCTAAAACTAAAGAAATAAAACTTAGATGTTATTACAAGCCATTGAAACTTTCTTCTATGTTTTCCGAAAGAGCTAGTGGGACTAAGGAGAATGTGAATCATGTGGTATACCAATTTAACTGTAATAAAGATGGCTGTAATGCCTCTTACATCGGGTATACCACTAATTCTCTCAAACTCCGCGTCTCACAACATAGATACAGGCCCAGTAAGATATTTGAACACTTGAAGAACGAACATGGAACTCCCAAACCCAATCTCGACATTTCTAATTTTGACATCTTACACCGAGCGGGAAATTTCTTTGAATTGAGGCTGGCTGAGTCTCTCTTAATAAAAAAGCACAAGCCGATTATCAATGTCAAATGCAATGAAATGGAAAATTTTTTGAACATTTTTTAGATTTAGCTAGATAGATTCTCTCTTTTGATATATTTATTATTTAAGGATCTTAGATTTACGTTAGTAATAAAACTTTAATTTGTTACTTCACATTTATATTTAAATAACATTTATTTTGTTTCATCAATTGTTAAATTAGTCTTGAACTCGTCTCCGATGATGCCTGAAGTGGCCAGGCGAAATATTAGATTAAAAGTTCAGAAAGCGGTTGTTCTATTTTATTCTAGAATAGTCCTGAAAAAAATCAATCATGAAGCGGTTGATACCTTTAGAAAATTGGAAAAGGCCTGTAAATCTCACATTAAATAATAATAATAACACACACACACACACACACACACACACAATAATAATAATAATAATAATAATACACACACATACAAGCACAAGCACACACACACACACACACAGACAATAATAATAATAATAATAATAATTCAAAATTCAAAAAATGCTTTATTCAGAAAATAAACAATTTACATTATTAAGTTTAACATACAGTTATAATATATAGTTCTAGTATAATACAATATTTAATGATATACAATTTCTGAAAGGGGGCTACTAATTACAACACAGTGTTGTGTCTTTTCAGCCCAAAAATAATACAAATATAATTAAATTTAAATTTATGTAATTGGGTTTAGGGATTGACCTTATTGTAATCCACTATAAAAATTTTAATAATTAAGGTACACATTTTTAGCAAAATAATAACAATAACCGTAATAATAATATTAATAATAATATTTTTAAAATTGATAGGAACAATTTTAACAATAAAAAAACAATAATAATAATAATAATAATAATAATAATAATAATAATAATAAAAATAATAATAATAATAATAATAATAATAATAATAATAATAATAATAATAATAATAATAATAATAATAATAATAATAATAATAATAATAATAATAATAATAATAATAATAATAATAATAATATTAAATACTACTACTACTACTACTACTACTACTACTACTACTACTACTACTACTACTACTACTAATAATAATAATAATAATAATAATAATAATAATAATAATAATAATAATAATAATAATAATAATAATAATAATAATAATAATAATAATAATAATAATAATAATAGTAAAAATAACGATAACAATAATAAAAATTAATAATAACAGTAATACTACTAATAGTAA
>JABUQX010013446.1:27500-35000 GCA_015478945.1 Trachelipus rathkii
AATGACAAGAAGGCTGATGGATAGAATAAAGAAGGAAAGAATAGAGAAGGATCTGACTAGAGGAGTAAGAATGTGACAGCTGCACCGTGCTGCTCCGGTGCGGTGTCGAGAGTTTTAAATATTTTGTATAATAATACAATATTTGTGTTTAAAATATATGTTTATTAAGGATGGTAGAGTTCGACTAGGGATGTTTGAGAACTCCCTAGCATGAGCAATGAAGGTAGGTCATCAGGCTCCTGGTCGATGCGGGGGGCGCGCCCCGCAGGCGCGCCAGCCAGTGCAATCCGGCACCACAAGGGCGCCGTGCGCGGCGTCAGCACGCGCGCCCGCACGGCGCGATTCGTCAAGCTGCCAGCGATACAGGCATGCAAACTCCCTTGCGTACCGCATGTCGATCGCGGTAAGCGAGAATGCAACGTGTTCTGTTTTCACTATTTTTTTTATTTTATTTTTAAAACTTTTTCATGTCATAACGGTAAAAATTTCATCTAGTTGATGTCAAGTCATATTTTTCTTTGGTATAAATAAGTTCTTTTGAAAAAAAAAGCGGGAAAAGAAAAACAAGTTTTTTTATTTTAAAAGCCTTTATAAATAAGAGCAAACTACATAATCGTTAGCATATAAATTTTTAGCATCAAGTATAATTTACAATTTTATTAAAAGAAACATTATTTAAAAAACATATAATAGAAGATAAATACAGGTATAACACCACATAAATTAGACCTGATAGGTTGTACAGGAAAGCATAAGGTCTTAACATATTTGACATTATTATATTTTAAAAAGATGTTAGTTAAATAATGATTACTAAACATAAATCTAAATGGCAGAGAGTCAGGAACAAACAGACAATTATTTTTATATTTATACACAGCTATCCAATGTTCCCATTGCTTTGAAACATCCCGGGAGAAGTGTGAAAGATAAGACGCAGAGTCCCCGTATCCAATTTCACAGACAGAGTTCATTACATGCGAATACGCCTAAAATCTTCTTTCGTTTCCGAAGGCGTTTATTAATATTTCTTCTTCATTCATCATTAATAATTCAAGATTATATTTCGTGTTCTGTCAATCTCGATGATTTGAGGATGCTCCAGATACACCAGAACTGAGATTGAGGATGTCAAACTTTGTCCAAATTTGAGATTCAGCCCTAATGTTCCCTTTCTTAGGATATTGAGATGATAAGCATTACAAGCTGAAAGATCAGCAGTGAGATCATATGCATATAAATTACTGTTTTCAGCATAATTCTTGAGATCAACACCCGTACCGTTATCGCTGCATGATACCGTATTGGCAAATAAATCGTAAAAAGGCCGTGAGCATTGGGAATGTGAGTCTTCATATATCATCTCATAATCACGACCGTAAGGTTGACCATTCACATGTAAACTGACCCCTCTAAGGCCGAAATGGGTAAATTTAAAGGGTGACTTTCCATAGTTTCCAGAATATGCATCGTGTTCTACAATTCCTATTATTACCTTCTGAGGTAAGCTCCCATTGACTATGTTAGGTATATTAATGCTCGATAACCCTTGGGTAAAGTTAAAAAATTTTAGTTTCAATTCTCTTGATTGGGTATTTTGCTGTATGCAGTCAAAAGCAGATTTTCCTCTATTTCCATATGTTTAATGGGAGATAATTTCACTTTACGTACATAAAGATAAGCATCCAGTAATTTAAAGATTGGCTTTGGAGCCGTAGTTGTTGCTAAAAGAGCACTTTTAACATTAAGAGCAATTCAGCGTGTAGAATCTAGTTAACCTGTTATACGTGTATCCACAAGATGTAGAAATAGAGTCCTTTTCCTGAGAGAATATTTCACGATTTCCGTCAATAATATTCCTAGGTGTTATTTTTTAGATTTTAACCATTTTGCTGTGGTTCTCCACATCTTTTAAATTGTAATATCCACTATTGTAGATGAGATTCCTTCGCATCTTGAGAATAATTTAATAAAGTTTCAATATAACTTCGAATAAGGGTAACTTTGCCGCTGATCGCTCCTAGAAGATGTATTTTCATCTTTGTATGCCTCACTTTGGATTAAACACGTAATAATCAGGAAAATTTGTTTAAGTCGATTATATCTGCAGCCCTTCTGTGAGAAATTTTCCCCTTGGAAAAAACCCATCCTTTTCCCCCCCCGTTTTAAAACTTTTTTAAGAAAAAAATAACCTTAAAAAGGTCCCTTTTTTTAGATATAAAATAAAAAAAACCCCAACCCCAAAATTCGAAGGGTCCAAGATATTTGATCAGAAGTGCCAGAATATTTGAAATCGAAGTCATCTGTAAATTTGGTGCATTGAGTGGAAAACGGATTAAATACTAATAAAGTTGGATTCACTCACACCTAATCTGTGGTAGGTTAAGAGAAAGAATCCAATTCACTCTTACAAACAGTCGGACCTGGAGGATGAGGAAATGCATCTTGCTGGCACAATCACTGGACGTATAATGATGAGAGATCTGTTTAAACATTCCTTATATACAAAATAGTTACAGGTTGCCACTGTTTATGTGAAATAGTTGCCATTCAGCATCATTATTAAAGGGCAAACACATCAATACACTTTTTCTTTAATGGGCCTTTCCTATTTCTCATTTTATAGGTTTTTTACGATGACCTACACCTTGACCAGTCATCTTACGTCGTATTTTTCGTTTAACATCATCTAACATTTCATCAGAAGCATCGGCTAATCGACGTTTTACAGCTGTTCGAGGATCGACACCTCCCATAATATCTTGGAAAGTATCTATACCTGTCCTAGCTGCTTTTTTAGCAAGATATTTACCTCCTGATTTAAACAAAGGGATGGCCCGTCTGAACAACGAAGCAAAAAATCCACCTAAACCATACCCTCTCTGCATTCTTGAACCCCTGAAGACTCGTTCTCTTTCCATTATTATTATTTAACGGAGCTTCCTTCTAATGTGTACTTTACACACTGCTGTTCCAGTCGTGAATGGGTATGGCTTACCTTCTACATCTCTTATATAAATACGAATCGAACTCAGTTGGGTCTTACTCAAGGGTAAGTAGTGAACATTAGGAAAACTTAAAACTCTTTTACCTTTAGGGAAATGAACTACTCTTAACAAAGAGGCTTTAGTATTCCCCACGTACTGATGGTCTATAATATCTGTATAAACATAGGCCATACCAGGATCTTGAAACATCTTAGAAGGCATGCATACAAAATGTAATGAAGTCATGGTGTCATTTTTTGTGACATACTCTTCCATCGTTGGTATATAATGCATTAGAGCCTTTAGAGATGGTTTATTATTTCGCGATATTTTGTATATATGTGAGTAACAACAACTACGAAACCAAACTGAAGGGCGGAAAATAAATAAACTTATATCTTTCAGGTTCACGTCCTTATGAGATTTTAATGTGATTAACACGTTATCTTCGTTAACAGGTTTATTAACAAGAAACACTAAATCTTTACATAATTCACTTGCTTCAAATTTTTTGTTTAAGTCTATGAACACCTCGGTCATCGATTTATAGAGACCATTGTTTATTACATAATTTTCGTAGAAATATTCATTCTTGCCTCGTTTGAGGGTTGCCGTACTAGCGTTACTTTTTAATACATTTTTAACATTATCAACATTTCTAAATATCGTAAACGCCAAATTTGTAACAGGTATATTCTCTAATCCAACATGAGAATTTTTCACTTAATCCTGCTATTATACGTTCTCTATCGAAAGTTTATAGGGGTCAATCAACTCTGTGGTATAGTCCTGATATTTGTTATTTCCGGATGTAAGATCCATAAGAGAGCCGGATGAAGGGCAGGCGTTAAATTAGAAATGATCTTCACTTCTCACCATGTAACAAAGTAAACTGATCAATGTTCCTAATTTCACTAGCATTTAATATAACTGTTAAACTTCATTGGGTAGCCCACCCATTTGACACAAGATAACTGTTTTTATTTTTTTACCTTTTCCTTTAGATCCTAATATTTTTTTCTATTTTATACTCATGATTCTTAGGATCAAATTGTATTTTCTGTATTTCTTCTTGTATTATAGAATCCCCCTTTTATCATTTTTTCTCCCGTCTAAATCCTCAAGTAGTATAAATTTAAACCTGTCCTCTACGCGTGAATTTCTCCTTGATACTGCTACTCTTAAAAACCTCATCTCAGACATCCGGTCTTCATACCCCTTTTCTGAATTTTCATCAGTCCTCGGATACTCTTACATATCTCCTACTTTAAATAATGCCTGTGTTATCTTTTATTTTTTCCCTTTGGGTTGATAGATACAAAGGTTTGTCTATTACATCTCTATAGGGGTATTCTTAAGTGTTTTATGATAAGACCTATTATAGGAGTAAGCGCCAAGTCCGTGTATACTCTATAATATTAATAATGTATTCATCTTCGTGAAATACCTATGCATTCTTTCGGTTTTAATAGTTTCTTTTGTACTCTTTCAACTATTGCGGCTTTATTAACTGAAAATGTGTTGTAATACCCTATATCATACAAGGTAAGTTATTTCTTAAAACTTCTTTACCTAACTAAAAATTCTATACCCTTATTCTGTCCATATGCATTTGGGATATCTCTTATCCTTATTTATAAATTTCTCTGACTGCTGTAGGCAAACTGTAGCCTTGATTTTTTTATCATTTTTTTAAAAACCTTAACCAATAAGTAATCGGAATATACACTCTATACAAAAAGAAATTATTATCCGATACCCTTCAATTGTAGATTTATATTTTATCATATCGGTCAAGTCTAGTTGCCATACGTTATCGCTATCTAAAATGGGGTGCTATACGTTTTTCCGTGTAGGAAATTTTTTTCGTATAGTTTATGAAAGGGTAAACAGCGTCCTCACCTTCTAAGTAATTTTTTCAATTCTGTTCTTACTAAATTTTGAGGAAACTTTTGAAGCAAAACCTTGGAAAAAACCCCCCGTAACGTATGGTTGTTTCACCATGCAAAAGTAATATTTATCGCCGCTTCGCTTGGCCTCCATGATTATTCACAATGGATATTAACAATAAAAATTTTTATGTGCATTTATACTGAAGAGGGTGACTCATACAAAAACTCAGAGTGTATAGATATGAATGTATTTTATTTTTAATTCAAAAATAACTATAAAGCTATTTTTAAATTACAAGTCTATAGAAACATACCAATATGTAATACAGAAGATAACATAGATATATTACATAATTTATAAATTAACAAATAATACAATTCGTACAAAAAAATCATAATAAATCAGATGCTAATCCATTTTGATACTTTGTAGGGATTTTTTCTTATTCGACTCGTTCTTGTTCGCAATGTCCCTCTATTTATCAACTTTGATCTATCCGATGCAAAAGAAGTACCAGCAGGACTTGCATCAGGTCTAGGCGTCGTTGGAATATTATCCAGATCCACTAATCTTTGTTTATTCATGATTAAACTTCTTGGAAAATTAATAGTCTGAAGTTCTTGTTTGATCCTGTTCCATCCTGTCACTGGAGCCTTCTTCCATTCACGGGAGAGATCAGATATCAAGTCAACAATATTCGATCCAAGTATTGTTTCTCCATCAATAATGATTTGACCGAGATCATCCCATGTAATCTGATCTTTTAAAATATTATATAGAGCTATACCCGTTTTCTTACTCCTCACTGGTAAGCTTTCCTTGAGTATATGTCTAAAATTAGCTTCTCTTTTCACCATGGGCTTAGTATCTGTTGTTAGAGTTGTATCTTCCTTGGGTGATTTTAATAAAACTTTTAAATCTACTAATTTTTGTATAGCATTTTGATATAGGATTCTTTTTTCATGAATGTTAACATTGGAATTTAATATTTGTTGCAGTTCCTTCTCATAATTATTTATCTGTTCAACTTGAGGATCATATAACTCAAAGGCTGCTTGTTGTAATCAATGGGTGATAAGGAGTTATAGTTCCGATCTGAAAATGCTGCTGAATGTCTGAATTAAGGCTGTTCGAACTGTTGTTGTTTGTTGTGTTGTTGGTTGTTGGTGATGTTGTTGTTGTTGTTGCTGGTGCTGTTGCTGTTGTTGTTGTTGTTGTTGTTGTTGTTGTTGTTGTTGTTGTTGTAGAGGTAAGGTTCCTGTGTTATATTTCACTCTTCTCATAATCGCTGTAAGGTAAAACCGCTACCATTCTTCATCATTGAGCAAGCCACTTGGTTTATCAAAGGAGCTATAGACGGAAAAGAGTAAGGTAGGAACACACCCCACCTTTCCTGTATATAAGCTTCTTTTTATTTTGTAAGCCTTCTACGTTAGCAGCAAGTTTTTTAATGATGTTTCTGTGCCGACGTAACTTTAGTTTCTGAGCTCTCTTTAAAGGAACTTTCCTTTATAAGATTTAGGCCATAACTTCCAGCTTATACATGTATATATTTTCATTTCAACAGATCAAGTTTACGTTTTTTCAGAAGGTTTCCAGGAGTTTTTAAATTTTTTCTCATAAGAGGTAACATAATCTGCCACTAGAGTAGCTCATTTATTCAGGTATGTATACTGTCCTCACTTCGTTAGGTAAGATATATTGTGCGCAGTAACACTCCTAATGCGTGTTTCTTAGGAGTGAAGCTCACAGAGTAATAACCATGAGGTATAGATGTAACTTCTTTATATACTTTTAAGAACTCTTTACGTTGAGTAGGGAACATTTGGGTGGCCACAACATTGACCTGACTCATGTCCCTTCTTTGTCCAAACAAGATTAAATACTGTGTGTTTAAAGACACATCTCTCATATACTTATTCTGATGAAAGATATTCTGTGTTATAAAAAATACTGTGATGTTTAAATGATGCGAGTAAACTGTGAAAGTTTCGGCTATAGCTTCATTCAATTTATGCATCAAATCATCAAGGATTATAATTTTATGCCCTGGTAAACATTGAAGAGCTTTTATATCATATAACCCTTCGTGAAATTCGATTACATCTTTGTAGTCTTTAAACTTTTCTTGGTAAACACTGTAACACCATATGATTTTAACAGGCTTTTGTTCGAAAATCTCGACCTCTTTTAAAATGTTTAATAACAGAAAGGTTTTCCCACAACCTGTAGGACCAGACACAAGACAAGTAGCAGGAGCTCGGAACATAAATTTACCAACGTCCATTCTAGATTGACACCTGATCACTAATGAATAAGAAAAGGTTTGCGTTTATGTTATAATGGTTTGTTACCGTTAGATGCAATAGATCAATAGATCCACAGATGATCAGAAGGGAGGATGGATAGTGTTTTGGTTGAGTGATTTAACTGCTTTGGGTATGTAAACGCTCAATTTTAGTAAATTTGACCTTAATCATAGATACAATAGATCATAGTATGGTCAGGAGGGAGGTGGAATAGTGTTTTGAATTTTACTGATTACTGCCTTTAGGGTAATGTAAAACGCTACAATTTTTAGTAAATATTTGACCTTTAATCAATAGAATCAATAGATAAC
>JABUQX010013446.1:45000-55000 GCA_015478945.1 Trachelipus rathkii
TGAAATTTCTCCAAAATGAATAGTTTCTAAGTGATCTTGATAGAGTTTACCATCTTTGGTAAAATGATCTTTTATCTGTAAAGATTGTGAAATTATTTATTTTTCATTATTTCGTTAATATGTCATTATTCATTTAATTATATATTATGTGCTTACGTTTGCTTCGGTTAGGTTAGGTTAGATTAGGTTAGGTTGGGTTAGGTTATGTTACGTCATGTTACGTTATGTTACGTTAGGTTAGGTTAGGTTAGGTTAGGTTAGGTTAGGTTAGGTTAGGTTAGGTTAGGTAAGGATAGGATAGGTTAGGTTAGATTATGTTAGGTTATATAATGAATTTTTTTCCTTTTTTATTTACCTTTCCCCAAATCCTCTCTATTGTGTTCGTGTGCGCTCCAGTTTCAGAATCTACAAAATTTAATAAGTGATTCACTGGCATGTGTTTATAGTTGCATGATTTTAGATTTCCATAGCCTTTCCATTTATCTGTTATTATTGTTGTTTGCTTTCCTACGTTGTCTTCTATTATTTTGGTTAACGTTTTTTATCTCTTTTCTCTACTGCAATTAAAAAATTCTCTTTTCTTCCCTTTCTATACCTCCTACTACCCACTTCTGTTTTACTAGTCTACCTTTATTATACTTTCGTTTCGAAAACACACTTTCATCTATTTCTACACTTTTGCCTTCTCCTCCAATTTTTTCTCTCGTTTTCATTATCTCTCTTGAACACAAATCCATACATTTCATATACATTGCATCGATCGTTTTATAACCTGTTTTCAACATTCTGCTTGCTTGTGTTAGGGATACTTTGTTTGCGAATAAATAAACTATTCTTACTATTTCACTGTAACTTAATTTGCTTCGTTGAAATAAAATGTTCGCATATGAGAGTACACTTTCTTCGGATTTGCATTTACTAAAAGAAAAAAAATTTACAATTTCTTTTCTTTACATTATAATCTATTCTGCACGCTTTACATTTCTTTTCTGTTAATATTACACCATGTTGTTGCAAAAAATCTATTAACACATATTCATTTTTAACAATTTCGTTTAATTCGTCTAATTTCATTATGATCATAGTATATACTCTGTTATAACTAGCCACACTTAAGAACCTTACAGGATCTTAGTCACGCATTGTCTAAAATATTCTTCCGCGAGTGACATAAAATCCCACTGTGTGAAAAAATTACCCGTTGAATTTAGTGTTGGAGGAAGATCCTACCTAATAACCATATATATATATATATATATATATATATATATTAGAGACTTGCACGAGCATGGACGACCAGTATATATATATCTTATATTTATATATATATATATATATATGAGGTTGGTGTGTTTATATATATTTGTATATACATATATATATATATATATATATATATATATACTATATATATATTATATATATATATATATAATATATATATATATAATATATATATATATATATATATATATATATATATTAGAGACTTGCACGAGCATGGACGACCAGTAAACCTGTATCCGTCCCAGCACACGGGCGAGTATGGGCAGGTAGAATCATGTTTAAAATTTTAGCGGCGAGTATGAGAGGGTCAAATCATGTTAACAGGCGGGAACTACAATGTTTGAAAGAACACTGTCGGCAGTGTAGGGTATAGCGTATATTCTTAAGGACTTAACCTTTGTTTTTTCAAGTTTTTTATAGTTTACTATATATATATATATATATATTATATAATATAGAATATTATATATTATATATTTATAAATTTAATTATATATATATATATATATATTATATATATATATATATATAATATCCCTCACAGGGCAGAGCTCCTAACCAAGGAGGTGTATATCCATTCAAACGTCTAGCAGGACGAAGCCAAAATCCTAAGGAAGAGAACAGCTCACAGAATATCTCTCACACGAAAACAGTTTGCGAACACTGAAACCCCTCGCTTGTTGGCGAGTGGCTCTACACTGAGCCTCGGGCGGTTATATAAAATAATATAAAATCTAAAAATAAAAAAATGTACAATATACAAATATAAATATCACCATTATTACTATATTATCATGTATTATTATTTACCACTATCAACATTATTAGACGGTTTTCATTGCTATTATTAATTTATAATAATATATATAAGTATATATATATATACATAATATATATTATATCACATATATATTATATATATATATATTATATATATATATATATAATATAGGGTGTCACTTATTTTATAACTTTTAAAATTCAGTGAGTGCCCCCCCCCCCCCCACATTTTGTTTTCTATACAAGTAATAGTATTAATTACACCCAAATTTTACCGTGATATATATATTTACCCGCGGCGATTGTAAATATTACAGAGGATATTGTTGATGCATAAGGAAAATCAAAAAATTACAGGTGATCGTCTGAAGGCCTCTTTCATTTCAGTGTTTATTTGAATAATATTTCAACAACATATACTACCTTCCAAATAGTAGGAGTTAAGCAATCCAAAATCATTTTATTTGTTGGTCGTAGGGAGAGATATAGTTTTCACCAAGATGATTAGAAATATTGTGGGCAAAATAGCCTTAATAAATTTTTTTCAGACATGTTTAAAAACCTTATAGCCAAATATTACGAGGACCTCCCCTCCCTGGGTGAAGTGGTAAAAAGTTATTATTTTTGGTCAAACGCATTAAATTTACATATGCTAATTCTGAAAAGACTGCCTTTAATACCAATAATATAAATATATAATGTATAAGGTAATTATTAAAAATTTTCAATAAAGGATTCCATATTTTTTGATTAATTACTAAGAAACATAGTTGAATGTTACTTATTGAAAGGTTTCTGTAGCACAACTAATGTTGGTTTTGAGTATTTTCTTCCGAAATCTTGAACTGCCTAAAAAATATTTTTAAAATAAATAATAATTGCTAAATTTCACCTAAATTATATTTTAAATATTTGGGAAATTACTTCAAAAGCTTAATTAGATAATATAAAAATTTTAAATTTAATTGAAATTGCTTTGGGTCTTCATCTTTGATTATTTTGTCATTAAATTCTTGCATTAGCTTTATCCTCTTATAGGATATATATAATTATTGTCTATATATTTTGTTTCTTTCTTATAATACATACTAAAATCTAAATTATCCAATTCTTTGGATGTTTTTTTTTTTATATAGATATCTTTAAAATAACTTAGTGAATATTTACTTGGTAACTTTTATGATTATCATTATCTTCCAAAAATTTATCAACATCATGTTTTCTTAAAATTAATTTCTTCATAGCTTGCTTCGCTTTAATCGTCTTCTAACCCAATAATTTTAGCAGAAATTTCTATTCTGTTTTCGGTTTAGATTCTTTTCTTCAATAAGAATAAACATGCACATTCCTCATTTAGATAATATAAATGATTTATAAATTTAGAGATGGCAGCATCAGCTATTACTTTATCAGTATTTTTATAATTGTGTAAGGCCCTCAAAAATTTAATGTCATTTAGAGGTGCTTGAACAGCATTTGAACAATGGAACCAATACATTGCATAACATTTTACTATAAATATGGTTAGCTGCAATAGTGATGATTCTTCATTACTAGTTAGAGTAAATTCATTTCTAAATAAGTAAATTTTTAAGCTGTAAATGGCTTTGGCCATCCATCGTGCTAAATGGTATGCGCCTGGCTTCCTAAATTTTATTCCCCCATATATATATATATATATATATATATATATATATATTATATATATATATATATATATATATATATATCTATATTATAAAATTTTATATATATAAATATATATATATATATATATATATATATATACAAAACTTTGAAAGTATAAATTATTGTTCTGGGAGATTTGAATGACAACTCATCCAAGTGCGATCCTTCAAACAATGCCAACGATAAGCAATTTAATACTCAAAAATAAAAACCACTTCGTCCATGAGCCAAACTAAGGGGAAGTTCACAAGGGGAAACATTGAAAATCAACCAAGGGGAAAGGAAGGGAAGCTAATCAAGAGGACAGGTATGAGAAGGATTCCCAGGTGAGTCACGCTTCGAACACCTGCAGTTCTTTCCCCTTTTTCCCTCATTCCTTCGATCGAATCCCTTTTTTCCCCTCAAATGACACGGGATATCAGATTGAGACGAATTTAGAGGGTAAAAAATAATCAAGATTTAGTCTAATATAGATATATCGATAAGACTCTTTGTGTATTTTCAAAATACATAGATGAATTGCTCTTCTATGATATATATATATATATATATATATATATATATATATATATAATATATATTTATATATATATATATTTATATATATATAATATATATATATATATACTATTATAATTTATATATATAATACTATATCATAATATATAATAAACAATAATGTATATATATTATTATTATATATATATATATAAATATATTATATTATATTATTATATATAATTATATATAATATATATATAAATTTATATTATATATAATATATAGTATATATATATATATTATATTAATATATATATTTTATATAATTTATATTATATATATATATATATATATATACATCTATATATAATCTATATATAATATCATATATATATATATAAATTTTATAATATAATATATATAATATATAATATATATATAAATATGATATATATATATATATATATTTATGTATGTAATGTATTATAATATATATATAATATAGTATATATTACTTTATTATAATAATATTAGTATGATAAATATTATATATAATATACTAATAATAATAAATATATATAAATATATCCAGAGTGATCCTACTCGCGCTTAGTAGATTAATCCATATGAAAACGACGGATCTTCTACAAATTTCGTCAAGTTACGATGAAATTATCTTCTTCTTTTTGCGAAATATAGAGTATACTTACATAAAGCATTTAAAGATTATGTAAAATTAACAAAGTGTAAGAATCATCGCCATATGAATAAATATATATAATCATTATAGGTGGACTGCTCGTGCTTCTCCGAGAAGAGCGGAAAAATTTAAGACAGTAATATCACTATAAACAAATTCGTGAATTTAATTTATTTTAATTTTTTTTTTCTAGAAATCTAATAAAACACTTGTTTTATTTAAAATAATTTAAAATGAACATTTATTTGCTCCTAATGCACATTAATGATACCAATAATTAGCATGTAAATTTCAAATCTGAATTTAGCCTATAAAATTTTTACATTTTTGCCTTTGGTCCAGGCATCTCTTTGTTACAATTTCATTTCCACAAGGTATGGAAAGTTTGTCCGTTTCTAAATGTAAATTTTAAATTATATCATGAATTTAAATTTACAATTTACATTCAAAATTTATATTTTATACAATTTGTTTTATTCGTTATGAAAACTTATAGTGTTATTTATATTGTGGTGCAAAATCAACAATCAAAAGAATTTGCTGTATGCTAAGCGTAAGCTATCAATATTGAGTTTATTGTTAACGTCTCTCTTCTCTCTCCTCTCTCTCTCTTCTCTCTCTCCTCTATATATATATATTATATATAATAATATAACCCAAAAAAAAAAAAATTTAAATATATAATAATATATATATATATATATATATATAATTTATATATATATATATAATACAGAATGAGAGAGAGAGTGAGAGGAGAGAGAGAGAGAGGAGAGAGAGAGAGAGAGAGAGAGAGAGAGAGAGAGAGAGAGAGAGGAGAGAGAGAGAGGACGAGAGAGAGAGTCCGAAGTATTAAAAGGTTACTGGGTCGCCGTCTGATATAATATATAATAATATATATATTATCATATATTATAATATAATATATAACTATAATATACTATAATAATAATATATATAAAATTAGTATATATATATATATATATATATATAAACATTCTATATATAATTTATATATATAGTATATATATATATTTATATATATATATTTATAATTATATATATATTAATATATATATATATAATATATATATATAATATATTAATAATATATATATTATATATATATATATATATATAATAATATATATACTATATAATATAATATTATTATTATATATATATATAATATATATATATACTAATAGTTATATAATATATATTTATAAAATATATATATATATATAATATATAATATATATATATTATATATATATAATATATTATATATATAATATAATAATATATATATAATATTATTATATATATATATATAGTATATATATATAGTAATATTATATAATATATAAATATATATATATATATTATATATATAATGACTAAAATTGTCTATTTACCTTAACGTGCTTATAATGACATCCTTGTGCTTGATGAGATCTTTCGAGATTTTCTATATCAGGTTCATTGTTAGTCAAGCAAAGTCGCAAGCCTCCTCTTTGACTATTGAAGATAATAATTTCATTGAATATGTTAGCTCAGTGCCCTCCTCAGCACCCCCTAGAGCTTACTGCCCCCTTAATTAAGGCCAGCGTGCCCCGAGGGGATATTGTTTCCCAGGTTAGGAACCTATGAACTAGATGCTAGTAGATTCATCATTAATTAACAAAATTTTAAATGATAGACAATAATGAGATACAATATTTGAAAAAATATAAGAAGGAATTGAAAAACAACAAATTTGGGATATAGATCTATATAATGTTTTTTTTTATCAATAATCAAAAATAAAAATAATAATTAATAATAATAATAATAATAATAATAATAATAATAATAATAATTAATAATATAATAATAATAATAATATAATAATAATAATAATAATAATAATGAATAATAATAATAATATAAAAGAGAAGAGAAGAAGAAGAAGAAGAAGAAGAAGAAGAAGAAGAAGAAGAAGAAGAATGAAGAAGAAGAAGAAGATCTTCACATTCATCTTAGTTTCTCTTTCTTGCTGCGAGGTTTTTCATCATCATTAGATTGTTTTAATTTTCCAAAATAAAAGTTTTAAATAAAAAAATTTACTTTCATATTTTAATAACGAAATGACTTCAAGCTGCATATTACGATACGTTCATGCCATTAATTTATATAAAATCAGAATTTTTATATATCTAAATATATATAGAATATAATTATATATACTATATATATATATATATATATATATATATATATAAATTTTTTTATATATATATATATTATAAATATATCAATATATATATATATAATATATATATATATATATTTATATATATAATATATATATATTATATATATATATATTATATATATATATAATATAATTATATATATAATTATATATAGATATATATAATATATTATATACTAATAATTATCGTCATTATCATCATCTTCTACCTCCTATCCTCAGATTGAGGTGAGGTGCGTAGCATACACTGGAAGAGAAAAGTAATTGAAGAAAATGACGCAAGTCGAAAAGAAAGATTTCCTTTTACCGTCCCCCGGGTTCCTCCCCCTTTTTATCCTTAAGTAGAACTTGTCAGTCAAAAAATCCACCCTAGAGGTTTCACCAGACTGCGCCCGGCCCTCACTCTGGTTCTGGTCAATTGTGGGTTCATCCCCTGGGGCAAACTAAAGCCCACAACCATACCACTTTCACAATAACCACAGCCTTCACTGCCTTTACACCCTTGCTCTCGCTTCTAACGAAACTCACATTCCTCTCCTTTCAGGCTTCCTTACTAACTCAATACCCTTTTCTCGGTTTCCGGTCGATTCCCACCACACTCACCAATACACACCCGCTGAACCAACCGACTATCATCCATACTTTCCATGATGACTAAACCATCTCAATGTACTCTCGTTTATTCTCTCATTTACGCCTTCCTTCACACCACTATACCTCATAATTAATATTATATATATATATTATATATATATATATATATATATTATTATATATATTATATATATATATATATATATATAATATAATACGGTATTATATATATATATTATACTATATATATATTTATATACTATAGTATTATATATTATATATATATATATAATATATATATATATATATATATATTATATAATATATATAATTATATAATATATAATATATATATGGCGCATTCTAATTCGTCATCAGCAGTTATAAGGAGTTGTAGGGTTAGTTTGAGGTTGATCTGCACGAGCTCGTTGGCTAATCAGGAGGCTGGGTGTTCTTCTGGGTCTTCTCTTTTGTTACTTTCACTTGTAGGTGTGTAGTAACCTCTGCTGACGAACTTATTCCAGAGATGAATAGCAAAACTATTCTTCTACTTGTCGCTGGTGGAGAGTAGCAAAACTGACTCCTCCAAACTTATCTTTATATGGATGAAGTAGCCCAATCTATTTCGTGACTTTCTAACTTTTTTCGCGATGTCAGTTCTTGAGAAGAAAATTAATGCCGAACATCCCAAGCCTATGCCTAGGCCAGACCAGATGGTCTGAATAACACAAGTGCATCAGAGTGGTTAAGGAGCAACTTTTGTACGAATGATTGCAAGCATTAAGAAACCCTTTCCATTGAGAAATACCGCCAACAAGAAAAGGCGCTTTTTCAATTTGCATTCAGCGGCATGTAAGTCGTCATTCATCATGGCTTATGATATTGATGGCGATTAAGTACTCTCAGATGATATACATGACAGTTTAAAGTCTCTTCAATCCAAGAACTCTTTGGATATCGTCGAAACTCTGCATAGCAACAATTCTCACATTTGTGGAAATGGTTAGGAGCCATCGGAAAGATGTAGAAAAATATCACCGAGTGAAGTGTTAAAAGAAGCTAATCAAATCGCCGGGCAACTGGGACTTGATCTGATAACCCACGGATTTGTTGGTAGGGCAGCAAGCTCCGCAGCAGACCCTCCAGCATACAAATTCATGGACTTCTGGAGAAGAATCCTTAATAATTCCGTATCTGTGATTATATAACCTTTTCTTTGGATTTTTTTCCGGGAAAAAAATTTTTCTACTGATAAAAATAACCTGCTTAGCATTGACATATCAACAATCCTTTCCACCAAGCTACCTCATTAACAACGCATGAGTAAAGGAAAAGGCGGCCTTCAATTTTATAGTTTTTACGACTTAGAAGGCATAGACAGAAGAGCTAGAAACTTTTTTTACAGAAATTTTGGAAAGAAAACTGAGTAGTGAAGAACTAAAAGATCTTGTTTGTCTTCCTAAGTTTAAAGGACGACCTGATATCCTTTCTTTCGCAACGCAGACGAAAAAGTGCTTTGGATGATACTTACTTCGCTCCATCAATGCACCACCAGTAACATGTAGAGCGCTCTTTCAGTACTCTGCCTAAGGATCCAAAGACTTGGCTACGAAGTTACTGATGGTAAGACGACAGTTAAACAAGCTGGGCTATGATGAGTGACACAGAGAAATTTGTGCTTGGACAAGTTATGATATTTTATTAACAGTAAGTTATAAAATTTGTGTTGAACCAAGGATACATTTTTATAATATCATTTTTGCAACTGCTCTATATTGTGATTTCATCATTGCATATTGTATTTTGATATTCTTTTGTTTTAATAAAATAATTTTTTTTAAATGTTAATCATTTAATCATGTTTTAGTTTTTATGTCTTCTTTATTATATATATATATATATATATATATTATATATATATATATATATATATATATATATATATATATATATTATAATATATATATATATATATATATATATATATATATATTATATTAATATATATATATAAGCTCTATATAAATTTAAGGCTGCCCCCGCCCTATGATTGGAAGCGGCGACACCATGGTGACGTCTACAACGGCTACTATTATAAACGATCGGAAAGGAAATCAAAGTGAAGGCACAGAGAGAGATGGAGAGATACCCTGTAACAGGAAAGCTTTATAAATCAAAGCTTTTTGTGCCAA
>JABUQX010013447.1:0-15000 GCA_015478945.1 Trachelipus rathkii
AGTTACTGTGAATGGCTGGTTCTCATTGCAAAAAAATATCATTAATATTTTTTTCTTAGTGATTATTTTGGGCTGTCATTAAGATATGTCACGAATCCTTTTTTGAGATGAATACATATCTCAAATTCAAAACTACTTCTTTTATTACCTTCAAACGAGCTATGGAATCCTATTGCTCTTTTAGTGGTTTCCCTGCTCTTATTAGAAATATTCAATTAAAGTTACTCTCCCTTATTACCTATTAAAATATTTGGACCTTCAGATATTAATCCTTTCGATGGATGATTATTTACATATTGTATCATGAAGTGTGCGTTATTGAATACTAACCGTAAGATTTTATGTTTGAAATAGTTATATAAATATTAATTTTTTTACAATCTTTATGATTTATAACGAAGTTCACTTAGATATTAATATCCAGGTTTCCAGGCCGGAATTCCCGGCCGGTTAAATTATATTTTTTTGTAGATTCCGTAGTTTAAAATTCCGGTTCCCGGCCGGAACTGAAAATTTTCAGTTCCGGTACAATAAATACACTAATATATTAAATATATATATATATATTTATATATATATATAATATATATATATATATATATAATATATATTATATATATATATATTATATTTATTATATTTATATATTTATATATTCCTTTCCCTCAAATACTCTTGTAAGTGCATGAATTGTCAGCATACGTTTTCGGCGAAACTTTCACCTCCAAACCTGTATGTCGTATCTTATCAAAACATTCTCTCCTCTTTCCACCTCATCAATAAGTTTCTTCTTCTACTCCTCTCATTAGCTCAGTATGGCTTACGTGATTATCTCTCCAAATCTGATCCTGGGGTTCCCTAACTATCTTCTCTGCTATGGATCTCCCATTCCATAGTATATTTTTTAGCACATCGTCATTATTTACATATCTCCTTTCCCTATGTTCCAAACCCTACCAGAACTTGTATATGTTCATAAGCTTTTTTCTAATTACCAATATTCTCAATATAGCATTTATGATCTGTCTTCCCTTTATAACTACTTCTCTCGTCATTTTATAATGCATGTTCTATAATATCTAATCATAATACATCTCATTTGTCTCACTATTTCTTAATTTCTATATTGCACTATATTATAAATATAAAAATGAATTAATTTAATAATATATATATTAATTATTGTTTTTAAAAATTTTGCTTATTCTTCATAGTATATAATTGTATTTATAATAATATATAGTAAGAAAAACATATTTATTATACCATGTACTTTGGTAGGGTACTAATACTAATAAATAAAATATATATATAATAAAGGTAATAATGTTTATGGTAGGTTTATATAAATATATTGTGAGTTATATATATATATATAATAGTAAAAAAAAATTGAGGGGGCGCTATGAAAATATAATATGATTTCAAATAGTGGGCGGTAAGATACGAAATTAGGTTGGAGGAAACTACTTCATTGACAGTTATTATTAATAATCACAGATTGTAATATAAAATATAATGATAATATATATATTTTATTTTTTTTCGCTCTAATTGTTGTTGACTAAACACAACTCTGCTACCCACTACAATACACACAAAAATAAATTAACATTTGTTGTAAGATTGCATAGACAAATAACACACTCTCTTCACCCATAAATTTTTTTATTCAATCTATCCTTCTCAAGAACCGGTGCGGTGCGTTGATCCCATTTATCAATAATACATCTAACACTTTTTCTTTCTATTTTTATGTGTTGTTTTATTCTCTCTCTCTCTTCTCTCTCTCTCTCTCTATCTCTCTCTCTCTCTCCTTTTCCTCTCTCTCTCTCTCTCTCTCTCTCTCCCCTCTCTTCTCTCCTCTCTCTCTCATGGATCTTTCAAATAGTAATTCTTTAATTAACACATAATTCCCTACCATTTTAACACCAATAAATATTTCTTTTTTTGCATTGCGATTAAGAGGGGGTTTCTCCTTTGTTTTAAAAGTTTTAATTCCGTTTTCAGTTCCTCTCCTTTCGTTTCGTTATCGATTAATTCACCTCTCGACCTTTTCCTTCCTTTGGAATTTCTCGTCAACTACGACCTACATATCCTCCTTAATTTTTCGTTTCGCTATGCTTTCTTTTCTGACGCTATTTTAATATGGCTTCTTCTCCAACTTTCACTTTCATTATATATATATATATATATATATATATATATATATATATATATAATATATATATATATATATATATATATATATATATATATTATATATATATATATATATATATATATATATATATATATATATATATATAATATATATATATATATATATTAGTTTCCCTTTTATTTTTTTATCATCGTCTAAAAAATGTATATATGCTGCCACTACTACTACTACTACTACTACTACTAATAATAATAATAATATAATAATAAATAATAATAATAATAATAAATAATAATAATATAATAATAATAATAATCATTAATTTAATAATAATTAAATGATAATTAATAATAATGGATGAGCGAACGAACTCAAATGAGGACGTCCTCAAAGAAGTTCCTAAATTATATGTTGAAGAATATTTGTGTGGAGGTCTTTTGGGGATGGGGAGGTAGGGGGTGTTTTGAGGGTTGCATGATTCTTTTTCCACCTACTGATTCGAGCACACTAAATATATATATATATATATATATATATTATATATATAGTATATTATTATATATATATATATATATATATATATAAATATATTATATATCAGTAAGATTTATTTTCCTTCGGGGAGTTTTTACCTTTTGAATGTCATTTGTATTTTGATATAAATATTACATTGTTTTAGTATATTATGTATCGGTAATTTCTATACCATTCTACTAGCTCCCTATAATATGAGAACCATCACTGGATGTAAAAAGTGGGTACTTTTATTCCCTACTCCGGAATCAACGGAAATTTAGTAGGCATATCCTTGGGAGGGTGTAACCATTAGTGAGAGAAATTGTTTTAAGATATATAAAAACAAATTAAATTAAAAGCTTTTAAACTGTAAAGGTTTAGATTAAACATTAAAATTAATAACGTTTTTTAGACGGGATAATACAGGCACTAGATAACCTATAAATTTTCAAAGTAAAAAAGTCATTAATTTAATGGGTTGATTTGAATATAGCATCGTTGTTAGAAACATAGTTTTATTTGTTTAGTTACGTTTAGTTTGAAATTCAATAGAAATTAATATTAGGTAACTAGAAACGTTGTGTTAGAGTAGTATCAGTAGTTCATTTTCAAGAGTTAGTAAGATAAATAGCTATTAGATTAACGGAAAGCCTCGAAGATCCCGATTAACTAGCTTAGAAGATAATATAAATGTTTAAGTGTGAATATTGTATCTTATAGAGTTACTTTTTTAGCGTGTTTTTGCAGTGTATATTAATTGTTAGAAATAATAGGTACTGAGGTAACTATTTTAAGACAACATTGCAGAAAAATGTCGCAGAGGAGAGAGGAATATAAGGAAGAAAGACAATTAACATAGCAAGCACACAGTTAGACCATTGTATGAAAACTTCTAAAAGCAACAAGTGACGCTCTAAGTACCAACAAGGAATGTAGAGGTTTAACACCTAACATGTCTAAACCTACACTACGTCATAAGGTACCACCTCACCTACAACTTCTCTTAACCCTATATATATCACCACACTCTATGAACATGTCTATTTAGTGATATTCAAATCAAAAGAGGCTACCCTGCGAACTCCTCAATTTTTTTTATCCACAACCCGCAATTGGCAGTCTGATATCCGTTCTTTCGCTAGTTTGCAAGCATATTTAAAGTTTTATCAATCCGGATCAAAATTGTCATTATTCATAATAATTCTAAATTATAAAAATTTAATTTTACCTCAATACCAAGTAAGGGAGAACACTACCTTTCTAACATTTATAGATTCTATCTATAATATGTCAGGAGGGAAAATATACACTAAATCGATTTAATACATAATGCTACCAAATTTATTCTAACTGTGTGCGCTTTAACTTTAATTAAAGTTAACTCATATATATATATATATTAAGTTATAGTTATTATAAAATAAAAGCAATTAATTTATTCTTTTGAAGTTAGTAAACATATCTGATATAACATAAATAATATGTATCTTATATGATTATTCTAAATATTAATCCATAATTTAAATAGATATACACTTTAAGAGTAACATCTTTAAAAACTTTTCTAAAATTGATAAAATTATTTATAACCTATTTTCAGATGATATTTCTGAAGTCTACTGTTGAGAAACTCACTGTTGCATTAATATTTAAAGATGAAATCAAAAAGATAGTTTTTTCAATTACAAGGTTTTCATTCCATTTTACAATTTTATTTTTTTCGTTTGGAATTAACTGTGCAGAGAAATCACTATTCTCTCTATGATAGATAGATGTTCGAGAGAAATTAAATTTTTTCTCAAGCCCAAGCTACACAATTAATTAGCAACGGAAGGCTTTCGTTTGGTTTTACATTGGGAATTTTATTTAGACTTTTAATAGTTTCCTGATTTGTAAGATATATTAAGGAGGTCTTGAATCTGTTGTTTAGTTATTAATTGTCAGTTTAATAATGCGACAAATCTCTTTTACAAAATCGTTTTGCGCTCCACGCGCCTACTTTGTTTGCTTTATTGAGATACGTCTATATTATTTCATAATCTTTCCTCTAATCTCATGTGTTAATATCAAATATTGGGTGAGATATTTTTGTGGAAAGTAAATTATCTACCGTTTACATAAAAACAAACCCTTTTTAGAAATTACATAACGGATGATATATGAAATGGTATGGAAGTTTCGGTTACTGATATAAAATTTGTTCGATGCTTCTTATACAGAATCAAAATGATCAGTTCTTAAATATGTCATTGTTAGTTTATCAATGTAGTGTAAATGAATTCACTAGCAGTTTATAAGGCTCGAGTTGTCGTTAAGGCTGATCTTGACCTGTATGGTGTGTTGCTGTACCTTGGTTGTGTGTTTTTGTCTTTATGGAATCTTGCTTCCGACTTTTCTCGTTTTTATTCGCTCTGTAATTTCTTTTTTAATAAATATTGAATTCTAGAAGGAATATTCGTGTGAATATGTAAAATACCAAGATTGAATGAAATACACTAATATTATTGTTAAGAACGTTATCCTCTTATCCAATATTCGACCTACAGTTGATCATTGCAATTCTCCATTTTCTTTATTTTATTGGAAATGATGAAATTGATTGACATTTTTTTTTAATTGAAAATATAGTTTTCCTCCTCATTCACTCACACTATTCTATTTAATAATAAGTTATGTCTTGGATACATATATAGCCGTGCACTGGAATTTTTTCGTACCCTATCTCACCGCACCGGAGTGAGTATACGTTCATTAAATCTTTTAACGAAACTTATACACCTCTTGGACACCCGGATTACTACTATATCATAATAATAATTATATATATATATAATATTATTACTCGGCATAAAATACCTATACTTTGTTTATGTTTTTGCTGCTGTATATTAAGCATCGAATTATTTTAATTTTTAATTTTTTTAAAAATATTTTTACTCGGAATAAAATCAGGATTAAAAAATGCTTTATTATTTCTTTTAAAATATTTTTTAAAACAATTATAAATTATAAAATGTTTTGCTTTTTTTCTCTTCAAAATATTTGTAATCAACCTTCAATTTCTTAATTGCTTGATTTTTTATTTTAAGCACAATAATATTTTTGTATCGACTTCTCAAGCATTGCAATTACATAATAAAAATTATTAATTTATTTAATATTATATATTATTATATATATTATTAATTATAATTTATTATTATTATTATTATATATTGAATAAAATCAAAAAAAAATTATGACTAAAGGAGGTATTTAGCAAGAAACGTCGAGATTTGACTAAAATTGGAATTATATAACGTGAATAAATTACGTTTTTGCGAACTTCGTTATTATTTTTTTTATTTTACCATAATAACTTATAGCTATTTGTATTTCGTAATTACTCTCACAATACTCTGTATGTATTAAATATATATTCCGATTATAATATAGTATTATAGCTGGTATAACAATATATTATATTTAATGTGATTTCAGTGACCTAAAATTAAATCATTGAATAATTATTAAAAATATTAATATGGAAGAGGAAAATAGACGATTTTGATAATATCAATTATTTCAGTGATGCAGTATAAATTAAAAATAATATATTATGAAAGGCTATATTAATGCTGATTATATATATCAATGATGATCTTATTCCCAGGTTGAGGATTGGTGACGACTCTAATATCCATGTTTAGTGATGTGACGTTCTTGATTCCAGGTTTGGATTTTCACCTCTGAAAGACGTATTTTATCTTCTAATTCCTTATCATTCCCGGGCCTCAAAATTTCATTTGTATTATACCCCACAACAGAAATTATATATTAATAATATATCCTCTTAGAAAATACGTTTATATTACTAATTATTGCATAATAAATTTCCATAGCGGTATAATGACTCTATATATAAGAATATAGTAAGTTATATTTATTTACACACTCTTTATTTAAGGTGGGTCTATAGCCATTATTCTATTATTCTCTCATACAATTTTATAATAATAATAATTCTATGGAAGTTTTATTATTATCCATTCTTACTTACTCTTGTCATAGCATGATCTTGCATATCTGCTCAGTTGCAAAGTAAATATTAAATTAATTAGGGTATAGTTTAAATAATTTATATTAAAATTGCCTATTATCTTATACCAATAATATATAGCATCTCTATATTATCACTATATACAATAACTCGAATCCTTCATATCTTTAGCCAGATATTTTTTGCGCTAGTACTCACAAGGTCTTGTAAAAAGATTAGGCTGTTAAGAGATTTTTAACAACATTTAAGAGAATATTCAGGCTGAGGTTTGATTTTGCCGCAATTTTCTTCTTGTGCTATTCTCAAAATTGGAGTCACCCCTCGTTATAATTACCAATAAAGCTGAACTAAATTCCTTTACAACCATCTGATTCATAGATGATTAAACACACTTAACCTAAAGGCAAAGAGTAAAGTTATTTAAAAATATAGTAATGATATATATATATAATATATTTGATTATTTAACTATATATATTTTATATATACTATCACATAATATATCATATATGATATCATATAAATATTAAATTATATATATATATATATATATATATATATATATATATATATATATATATATGCGGGTCGTTTGTTTTTTTTCAAAGCGCCTCTTTTGTTTTCCGTTTTGAATACGTCGTTTTTTTCCATATAAAATACGCATTAAAACGCGTTTTTGATTGTTTTTTAATAGTGTTTTTTTTACCTTTTGTTCTTTTTAATCTAATTAAGTATATAGCTTGAAATAATAAATATGCTTAGTAATTATATACGGTATATATATATATATATATTATATATTTATATATATATTATATATATATTATATAATATATATATATATAATATATATATATATATATATATAATATATAATTAATATATATATATATATCCGGTATATATATATATGATAATATATATATATATATATATATATAGTATTTATATATATATTTATATATATATATATATATATATATATATATATATATATATATATATATATATATATATATATATATATATATATATATATATATATATATATATATGATAGGTATTATTCAGATTTTATATGAATTTTCTTTTTATTATAATAAATAATTATCAAATGGAATCTATATTTATAAATATATGTTAAAATAACCTGCAAGTATCATCTTGTACTTAATTATAATATATAAAATTATATAATTATATATACATAATAAATTATCTAATATAATTTATTTTATATTTTTACTAATTTTTAATTATATTTTTTTCTTATATATATCTAAATAATATTTATTTATATATAATACGTATATAGGTATATATGGCAATTTGCTACAACAAATCGTATTTTGTTATTCAATTAACTGAAAGCGCAATCTATAACTTCTTTGCCACCTTTCTTTGATTGCAAAAAAAAATATAAAAAAAAATAAAAAAGTTTAGCTTAGGAACAAACTCCTGCAAGACTACTATTTGAAATACTTTTTTAAAATAATTTATAAAATTTCATTATTGTTATAAAATTATTACAATGATTAAAATAATATATTACTTGGGGTAAAATTATTAAAATATTAGATATATTTTGCTGCATTTATCAGAAATCAAGTCAAACTAAGAACAATTTGGTTTTTAGAATTGTGAGGGTCTTGGATTTATGAACGTCAACGTTTTTCGATAATTCTCTGTTATTTTGAAATGTCTTAATTATACTTCGTTTAGGTTTCTTCTCAAACTGCTTTAAATTTTGTTTTGAATATGATAATGATAATAAGAATTATGAAATCAACACTGGCCTAGAAGGACTTAAAGTGTGACTAAATTAAGGCAACAAATTTAAAATAAAAAGTATATTAAGGGCTGTAGATATTTTTTTATTAGATATACAAGCCTTTGGGCTGCTCCTAACGGAGCAGACATTTGTTTCCCTTATGAGATAAGCACGTGCTATCGCAACGCGCAAGAGGGCTCGCTTCGCTCGCCCGAGGAAACCAAGCCGAAAAAGTACAAAGTAAAAAAAATTGTAATTGAAAACCGGGTTTTACGTAAGTATTTTACGGGCTGTTTTATTTTTTAAATAATGAATAAAAATAATGCACCAAATATAATATATAATATATGTATTTCAAACTTTTTCATTAGAAATAAAACCGCAAAAAAACAAATATTTCGGAACATAACAGTTTTTTTTAGAAGTTTTTCAAAATATTTGCTAACTATTCTTTCCTATATCAAAGAAATGATTTACGAAATTATTCTAAAAATTATTTATTTTGAGTATATTTTATATGTTTAAAATTATTAGAATATAAATGTTATTTAAAGATATAAAGGAGTGAGCAGAAAACTTTAAAATATGATATTGACCTACCTAATATTATTTTTTTTTTGTATATTCATTATTACATATAAATATAAGTTGTAAAAAAGCTTTATCGTAATTGTTTAATTTATATAATATGAGATTTATTATTTTCCTACTATTATACATCACCATTAAAGGGGTTTAGACTATATTATATTTTCTGACATTCACTAAATATTAAATTAGTTATCACCGATAACGTTTTCATTTTATTATTTAAAATGCTTATTTCTGACAGTTTCGTAAATTAAATAATATTTAATCTTAGAATATATATTGTAATATTACTAAATTTAATTATATTATTATATAAAAATTAATATTATTATATATATATATTTATATAACATTGAATATATAAATGCACGAATTTTGAACAAATATATATATATATATATATATTATTTTATATTATATTATTATAATTATTATTATATATGTTCTAATAAGAAATATTTTTATTTAATTTAAAAGTTTATGTATATGTAAACTAAAATATCTTGTATATAAATTCAATTTAATATAAATAATTAATATATTAATTATTATATATATAATTATATTAATATATATATATATATATATATAAATATTATTAATAATATATAATTATAATATTAATATATTATATTATAATATATATAATAATAATTATATATTATAATATAATATATAATATATTTATATAATATATATATATATATAAATATATAATATATAAAATTTATAATATAATATAATTATATATATATATATATATAATATCAGCTACGTTTATTAACATTAGAACTAACTAAAAGCCATTCTTAAAAAGTATAACGTAATAGCTATAGGTAAAATGAAATTTGAATCATTTTTGGAATCCTGGTTAAATTTTAGTTATTGGAAATGACAAATATTAGATATAATATATATATTATAATATATAATAATTATATATAATATTTATATTATAATATATATATAATTAATATATATAATATATATATATATTATAACTAAAGAATACTCTCCTCGGGATAACAGCAAAGATGGATCAGGAGTCTGCCGGGGTCCCTCTCGAGCACTTACCGGATTGGATCGATTGTCCGTACCCCACTCTGTACTGTAAAATCGGACTCAGATTGCCCTTAAAAAAAAATTAATTTCTTGTCTAGAAAATTGCCAAGAATCCGTCTTAAAAACCATAAAATTAACAGAATTATTTAATAAAGATATTAGTCTAAATATAAACCTCTTACAGATTCCACAATGAAATTCATACCCTTTAAGTGCTACTCAGCTTCACTAGTAGTTTTCAAGTATGGCTTTTCGTCTAAACCTCTAAACTATCAACAAGCAGCTGAGTCCATATATATATCTATTTATACATATAACGTCTACCATTATACTAGCTATAACTAAATATACTCAGATTATAAGTAATATACGAACTTATTCAGTTTTAATACTATACATATTATTATAATATATATATATTAAGACATATATACAATAATAACTATACTACTACTACTAATGATAATACTATACTAATTATATATATATATATAGCTATTATATAATAATATATAATAATATAATATTATATATATTTATTTTAATATGATATATTATATAAATTATTATAAATATTATTAAATTATATATATATATATAATATTAATATATATATTAATCCATATTAGCATATATATAATTAATATTAGCAATAAAATTTTACAGGATCAAATATATATATATATATTATATATATAATATTATATATAATAATATATATAAAATATATATATACATATATATATATATAATATACTTATATATAATACTATATATACAAATCTATATAATATATATATTCAATAATATATTAAAATCCAAATCCAGTGCGAGATATATTTTTTTTTTTGGTAAGCGTTCAAAATTCGTATTTGAATTTGCGTATTTTGGGCGATTGACGTCACTTGGGAGAGAAAGGAAGTTAGAACCACGCAATTATAATCGATTCATTATGAAGGGAGATGAGACCGAGTGTCATTATTATTATTAATTATTATATAGTAGTAGTAGTAGTAGTAGTAGTATTGAATTAATTAAGTAAGGGGAAATAGACATGCCATTTTTTCCCCTCCGTTTTTTTATCATCTCGACTCTGTCAGTCATCAATTGCCAAATTCTAAATTTAATTCACCTATCAGAGCCTATTCTTAGTATTAAGCATACCCATTGCAATAATAATTAATAATTTTATATATATAATTTATTATATATATATATATATATATATATATATTATTAATTATATTATAATTATAAAATTAATATTATATAATATATATTATATATATTATATACTAATTATTATATATATATATATATTAATTCATATATATATAATATTATTAATATTATATATATAAATATATATATATCTATATTATATTACATAATATTTTATATATTATATATATATAATATTATATATATTTATTATAATAATATATATCATATATATCTTAAATATAATTTATATATATATATATTATAATATAATATAGATTATTATATATATATACTATATAATATATATTAGTATATATTTATATATAATATATATTATATATATATAAAATATATAATTATATTTATAATATTGGTCTTATTTCAGAAGGTGTTTGGAGATAGCAGCGGTAGGTGATTGAATGTTTGAGGTAGATACGGGGCCAAGTGGGAGAAAGTATAAGTGTGTAGGTTGTCTGGCCAGGGCGTTGACATCGTTATTGATATAGCCTCATATATGAAGATGAATTAACGATAAGGCGTCAGTGACTTTGAAAGACGGCCTAGTAAATAACAGTTCAATTAGATCTAAATCACAGCAGTAGTTAGTTAGTACATAAGTAGAAGTAGTAGTCTTTAGTAGAAGAACAGGATGATAGATGCGGCTTTAATACGACACATGATGTGATATATCAACTGTAACCTTCTTACACGAAAGATGCATATGATACAAAAGACTATGAATGAGTAAGTAATTATTCCGATATATATATATATATATCAAATATGTTAATTATTTATATATAATATGTAATTGTTTAAATATTATGTATATGTCTATGTATGTGTTTTATATAATATATTATATTTTATAATTATTTATATGTTATATATATATATATTATATTATGTGTTTTAATGCATGAATTTAGTTATTTATGAACATTTTTATAACGAATGTATCTATGAACATTGTAAAATCTCTCCCTATTTATTATATTGGCAGTGTAAGGTATTCCTTAAATTTGGATATAGAAGTATAAAAATTTCTTTATATGCCAACACCTCACAGAAGAAGATGAATCCAAGGTTTTCAATAAGAAAGAATGAAAACTTTATATTAAACTTAAACTAATATTGTTAATACGCTGGAGAATTGTCTAATATTATTTTAATTCCATAATATTTGTTAAAACTCTCATACATATGTAAGTTAATATATATAAAGTGGGACCGAGGTTAAAAGGGCGTAGTCAACATGCTTTCACTGAAGATAAGTATTATTTATTATAACTTTTTCCTACGTAAAAATACATAATTAAATTTGCAGTATTTATCTTCCTGTTTGCAAATTGGTTGTTTACCACGGCGTCGCTGGCTCTCACTCACGAAAGGGTGCCAAATGCACCCCCTTTACCCGACATCACTCTCGACAATATCTATTTCATTGGTCAAAACCTCTCTATAGATCTATAGACATGTTTGAAATTGACGGTATGGATGAAACAGAATAGGGCACAAATACGGTTTATAATTTTGAAGACATTTTTCTTAAATGCAGTTTATAGAAAAATGATCATGATTTGTATTAGAACAGAATTAAATTATGGTTATATGTTACTATATTTGAGGTAGTTTAGGAGGAAATATTATTTCACCTCGCCTTGTGTTAGAGTAGAGTATTTGGACTTGGGGCTGTCTGCTATTCTTAATTTATTTCCAAAGGTTTTAAGATTACTGTGCTGGTCTTCTAACATGAGTTGATGATCTTTTATTATGTATGGGCAATAATAGGGAATGATTTATCATTATGTATGGGCATTGATGCGGTTTGGGTATTGATTTTGGCGACCTTCCGTAGAACTTTTCACTTAGCCAATTTCCTATATTCAACTTATAACTCATAATTTGAGAAATTATAAAGTTATAACGCTTTTGAACCAGATTATGAAAGTAGTGACGTCACTAGAAGAACAATGACATTACATCAGGAATAATCGGTTATAAATAGAGCGTAGACTAGCCTAGTAAGCCTACCTCCTTGTTTACAAATATAAACGTTGACTGCTAGAATGCTTTTGTAATAATAAAATTGTGATTAACAATGCGCTAAAACTATGGCGTCAGTCATAACATTATGAAAAATTATTAATCCATAATTTCAGTAGCTGCGTAGAAACGCAACTATTGTATTTGGTTTAATGTATGTATATTGTAAGAACTGTTTGTGAATTTTTGTGGATATATTTTATGCATTGGTTCTATGGAGAAGGAAGGGAATAGTTTTATATACAGTTTAATATAAGATTGGGAAAGATAGGAGAGATTTATAGGAGTCTGGGGGTTGGATGAGGATGATTTAGGTAGAGGTATATGAAGGGTCTATTCTGTGATGGGGTTATTGTTTGTTGAAATTATCCGTTCCTGTACATATTGATTTTTATAATATATAATCTAGGCAGAATTACCCGCCCACCTTAACTTTATGTAGCTTAGCTTAAGTTTTAGTGGAATGGTAAGTTATTTCTTTTTTTTAACTCTGACTGATATTTTATTTTTATTTTATAAATAGCATATAGAAAATAAATCTTAATTATTTAATTAACCTTATAATCAATTTGCAAGTTCTTCGTGTTCATTATTATCAGAAAACTATAGATTTTAATTATTCTATATCATATAGTCAGTGACATATCCTAACCTATTGACAATATTTGTAACAATTATGATGTCTTGATAAGTAAAAATCAAGGTATTAAATTGTTTTCTTGAACATCATTTTATAGTTCTACTTCAGATCTCAATAATCACTTACAGTCGTATATTATGTCTCTTTCTTCTAATTTAATCGGTGAGTCCAACTTTTAATATTTTCTTGTTATCGAGTCGATTTATCACTGTCGATTTATACACGTACTCACCCGGTCGGGCCTTAAATCTCATTTTCCAGAGGTTGATGTTAATATACTTTGACTACAAATAAGCAAACAGCTAATTATCTTAAGTTTGTGAAATGTTCTTCTGTTCCACCTAAAAAGAGGAATTGTTAAGCATACTATATCTGTCCGTTTTGGATCTATTACAATAATAGGTCAATTTACATGTTTTCTAGATGGTAGATTATTAATATATACTCTGGTACTTAGACCCATACCGTTATCCCACGAGATGATTGGACTATACCTAATTTATGTACTTATGGGATGTAGGTTATTTATTATAGTTTATTCACGTTGTAATCTAAAATTAAAAATGAAAAAATGATATGACTGTTTTTATCCCGAAACTTTTATGTGAAATATTATAGTAAAATAATATGTGGATTGTTTTTCATTCTTTACAGATTATCATGCCACAGAAGAATGGTGGCCTTTGACATTGGGAAATATTTGCTCTCTTTCGGCTGCTGTGGGCAAAGAGTGATGTTCTAATCGCGAGGTGGTCACTACACAGTCCGATTGTATTATTGCATATTATATTACTAACAAGATTATTCTATATAATTATCAATACATTGCGAAATAATATGAATTAAAGGTAAAGTTAATAAATTAAATATAATATAATATAATTTAATAAAATTAATAAATATAATTAATTAAATAATAATTAAATAATAATAATTAAATAATAATT